>OX578146.1:111598426-111890926 GCA_951213105.1 Amaurobius ferox
TGTTGGAAAGTGTTTCATTATCAATGCTTTATGCATGATTGATCTTTCTTGTTTTTCTTTCTTTTGCCGATTCATACCAAATAAAACATTGTTACTTAATTATGACCTTAACTGGAATGTGCTATGTCTAAACTACGAATTTAAAACAATTATATACAATAGTGACGTCAAAATGCGAGGAAAGTCGTTAGAACAGCAACGTTCCGCATACGTCTTGTTTCATAATGAGATATACAGTATGAGAAATACATTTATTTACTTATGCCTTTAGTTACTAGTTACCAGTAATACCATTATTTCACCCATAGTTGAAACAATCATTTTCCTGCTTAAACTCAACTGTCGCACCATTGCTTACCAAAATAACCAAAATAAATAATACTACAAAAATTTAAAACTTCTAATATTTTGTGTTTTATCTTGGAATTTATGCGAAACAAATATCAACTCCTTCAATTATTTTACATAATGTATCCGCATATGAAATATCATGACGGTACATACATGTGTTCATAAGTTATCTTACCCAAACTTTACATGCAAATACATATACAAATACGGACACACACAAAAGAACACATTCACATACGCATACACAATAGAACACATACACATATACGCACACACACAAGAACACATATATATATAAGTGCACACACCAACAATCACATACACACAAACGCACATACATATATGCACACAACACCAATATCCTGCGCAGAGTGTTTGAATTGTGTAAATGAGGTCTTCTAAAACATACTTTTTTTACCACTTATTACTTTCCTTATATACATAATGTATAAGGAAAGTATTGTGACGGGGTCGAAAATTCGAATTCGAGTTTTCGGGAGAGCACTTTTCAAGCATCCCTGATCACGAATCAAACATTTTTGAAGTGATGTCTGTGTGTGTGTCAGTGAGACTGTGGAGACGATAACTGACGAACGAATAGACCGATTCGAACGAAATTTGGTACAAAAATCACAATCCATGAACACTGGAAGCCTATTGTTTTTATACGCAATCGAATGTCCAGAACCCCCCTAAATTTTCGAGTGAAATTTTGAAAAATCGTCAAAAAATCAAAACCGCTAATAAAGTTAGGCAAATAGACACTTTTTATGTAATTTTTCATTAGAAAACGATTAACATAAATTTTAGAACGCTAACATGAACCGTTCTCGAGATATTGCACATTTTTCAAAAAAATTATCAAAAAGTCATATAAAATAAAAAAAAATATATTTCCTATTGAGAAACATGTTCACTTTTCATATGTAATACCATGCGATAAATTTGATGACATCATTCTCGTGGATCTAGCCCGTTCCATTCATGGGAAAATATACTTCGAGTAATACTTTTTTATTTGAACGCCAATAGTCATTTATCTGCTTTAAGAATAACTTATTTCTCCATCAATAAAGCTTGGCGAGATTTTGGCGACGAATTTGGCGGAATGTCGCCAACTTGGCGACTTTTTGAAATGTTGCCAAATTAACGAAAATCTCCCAAATGGATTAAAATGACGCTAAATCAATGAAAATGACGACTAGTTGTCGAAAATTCAATATCTTGGAAAGAATATAAGTATCTACTATAAGAGAAACCTATTTTTTTTACTGTAAAAGTAGTAAATTCATTGCACTATATAAGGAAAGTCATCTGTTGCCCACATCAGATTTTTTTTCTGTTTTCGATTCAGATTAAATAAAAACATATTAAAAAAATCTGATGTGGGCAACACATGACTTTCTTTATATAATGCAATGAATTTACTACGTTTACAGTTTAAAAAAATGTTATTCTTATAGTGAATACTTATATTCTTTCCAAGATATCGAATTTTCGTCAATTAGTCGTCATTTTCATTGATGTAGCGTCATTTTTATCATTTTGGCAAGATTTTTGTTAATTTGGCAACTACTAAATATGTTGCCAAGTTGGCGGCATTCCGCCAAATTCGTCGCCAAAATCTCGCCAAGCGTTATGGATGGATAAATAAGTTCTTCTTACAGCAGATAAATGACTATTGGCGTTCAAATACAAAAGCATTACTCAAAGTATCTTTTTTCATGAATGGAACGATCTAGATCCACGAGAGTGATGTCACCCAATTTATCGCATGGTATTACATATGAAAAGTAAACATGTTTCTCAATGGAAATTTTTTTTATTTTATTTTATGACTTTTTGATAATTTTTTTGAAAAATGTGCAATATCTCGATAACGGTTCATGTTAGCGTTCTAAAATTTATGCCAATCGTTTTCTAATGAAAAATTACATAAGAAATGTCTATTTGCGTAACTTTATTAGCGGTTTTGATTTTTTGACAATTTTTTTCAAAATTTCACTCGAAAATTTAGGGGGGTTCTGGGCATTCGATTGGGTATAAAAACAATAGGCTTCCAGTGTTTACGTATTGAGATTTTTGTACCAAATTTCGTTCGAATCGGTCCATTCGTTCGTTAGTTATCGCCTCCACAGACTCACTGACACACACACACACACACACACACACACAGACATCACTTCAAAAATGTTTGATTCGTGATCAGGGATGCTTGAAACGTGCTCTCCCGTCGAAAACTCGAATTCGAATTTTCGACCCCGTCACAATACTTTCCTTATACATTATGTATATAAGGAAAGTAATATATATTTTTTCTTTCAAGTATTCTCTGACATTTACCTTCTCTCACTGAACTACAGGGGAAACGGAACGATCTGGGAAGCAAGAGTCCCTGAAGTCACATGACAACGATTTCGGCCTTTTGTTAGGGTTGCCGAGACTTTCTCTACTTGATTACTCCTCAATGTGTCCGATCTACTTGAGGCTGTAAGGCATCTGTTTGAACGGCCGGGATAGTGTCGCTTAACTTAGACAGGAACCCAACCTGGGCTACATCTACGGGGATTTTACCATCCTTCCTCTACCATTAACCTCTCAGGAGAGCTTTCAGACCCACATGTTTAACGTGTCCGTTCTCTGTGTGAATACGAAGATAGTTTGGACAAAGTCGAGTTCTCCGAGTTCAGTCCCCGTGCTTTAACCATTGGGCTTGTCCCGCCCCATCACGTTCGATACTGTAAGTGTGCAATGATATTGTTTTCTGTGTCACCTGAAAGACTTCTAGATAGCCCAGAAGCACTTTTCGAAAGAAAAGTCCACCTCTCAGAAAGAATAAAAATTCTGTTCTGTTCTGTGATCGAATATATAAGTGTGTATAGTTAGGCTTTTAGGACATCAGAGGGTGATTTCTACAGTGTCTTGGAAGACTTTTCGAATTTCCTCGACTTTTCTAATCCCTGAGAGGGCGTTAGGCTGCGTTAGGTTCTGTACTATGGAAGATAGTATGAGTAAGCAAACATTCAGCCTTTTCGGTCAGGCATCGAGTACTGCATGCTGACGAGGGCATAATAAGCTCAAAAGCAGTCCAGAAATGCTATCACTTGCAATAAGAAAGCGGTCTTATATTCTTGATTTTGTACTAGATCTTTCTTGCAAAGACCACTTCGACTAAAAGAATTTGCAATTCCCTCCCAGTAGCATAACAGTAGAGCATCGGTTGCTTAGTACACAGATTCGTGATTCGATTCCCGGTTGGGGCAACAAGTTTCTTTCCAAATGGCGCCCAAACAAATCAACCCTGTAGGTTGGTGCAAAGACGTCGGAAATCTGAAGGTAACACTAGTACGACTACCAGAGATTCAGTGTACTCTGGTGTATTGAGCGCCGATTTTAAATCAAAAGGTCGAAAACCACGTAGGAAGTTCTAGAATATAAAAATAGTAGCAGGGAGCTAAACTGAGGTAAAAATAGCAATCAGTCAGATTGTCAGTTGCCTGTCAATCTGAAATTAGAGGATGGAGAATACAGAGTCCGCTTCGATAAGATATTTCTCGGTTCTTTACACATTACGAAAAGCTTTAATTTGTTATTTTTTCACCAATATGGAAAGTTGTTAATGTGTAGTGAAAGTCATGTATTAGGCACATCCTGTTTTTCCATTTACTACTCATCATTCTTTCAAAAAATAGCATCACTCTATAAGTCATAACAATACCTGTATGTGCGCCCTAATCGGCATTTTATTGCGTTTTCTTATCTCTACGGAGCACCTGTCTGCCACTTTTTAGGTGCCAGAAATAGCTCATAGGATGACGCCAGAGCAAACAAAAAAAGATTTCCACCGAGCCACGAGATTTCTATTAGATCCATAAAACTTTTTTTAAGGTAAAAACTCATTTGTGAAAGTTTTTATTATTTGCTTTATAAAGGGCAATGAAAGAGGAAGAGGTATAAAGTCAAATATGGATTCTAAAAGAATCGAAATAGGTAGATTGAAAGGTTTTATTTGTGTAAAAAGAAATATTGATCTTATCGTTGGAAATTAAATTTTTACTTTCTCTGACTCTTGTATACACTTTTATATATTTTTCTTCAGACTTCTTTACCGATAAAGAAAAATTCGGAGAAATCAATCATTACAATTCAGGAAATTGCGAGAATAAAATATATACAATTGTAGTTGGTATGCTGGGCATTTAAGATGCAGTAACAATTTCGTATTTAATTAAATAAATTAAATCTCTATATTTAAATCATAAGTTTTAGAAATGAACGCAATATCTCACTTTCTAAATTTCTAGATGTTTAAAGCTAATACCTTAAAATTGCTGATAAGCAAAAGGTTATTTTAAAGGATTAGTCTTCATAAAATTTTATTTATTTTCAAATATCTTTAAAACTTTTATTCGTTATTAAAATTATAAAATTCTAAAAATATACCAATTTACAGCATTCATTAACTTTAATATTTGGACGGTGAAGATGTGATTATACTGATATAAAACTGATGCTTACCGTACTGTCATTATAGATCTTAGTTATTTCATTATCGTTATCAATAAATTATACAGTGTGCTTTAATTGGTGTAGATTCGAGACGTGGGCCGCTGTATCGGTTTGGAGATGGACTTTATAAAAAACATGGCATGGTCTGTTTCACATATGAACACTCATAATCATTAATTTTAATCAGTGTCGTTCTTAATTTCTTCTGAGCCTCAAAATCTTCTTCTCTCTTGGTTGATCAAAGTCTTTTCTCTTGGCTTCTCATATGTTTTTAAAAAGACAGTCATTCTGTATCTCCCCCCTCTTTCTAGCCTGAAGATAGTTTTCATTCTTACTGCCTCTCGCAGAATTTAATTGGTTAGAGTTTACAAGATGGGCCGTTTTTGGATCGCATAATTATCCTGCTTTCTGCCATGTTGAGTTATACTATTTTAGCGGTATCTGGAGGTACTTTGTTCCATAGAATCATAAGTTAGTGTACCTAAGTAATGTCTATCTCAAGTCCTAAAAATATGGTTCTTTGTTCCAGGCATTCGTGTTTTTATTACTTGGAGCGCCTCTAGTGCTTTAAGTTTGTCAGTTTCTATCTTTAACACATTTATAATGTTTACTGTATCTTTCATAATATTAGTTGTTCTTAACATTATTACACGCGTTATAAAAATATCAGTTTTGCGTCATCACCAAAAAGCGACTTTGAACCAAAAAAAATCTTAAATATTTTCTAAAATCGCGATAACAGGAAATCTTTCCATAAAGGACTCATCGTTAGCTGCAAGGCCTACCTCTAGTCAAACGGTTCTTCAGCTGACATTCAGATCTACAAAAGCCAAAACCGAATTCTGAATACGGGTGGAGAATTCTTTATATGAATACTATCTTATAATAGTAGTTTGTAATTTATTTTAAACTTCAGATGCGGGTCAAAGCTATCCTGGTATGCATAAAAAGAAGAGTAATTCGCCAAAATAATTCAATTAAATCAAATTCGAGAGCTTCAGATATTGGCAAAATAAGCTTTCAAGTGAGATCCCTTGAGATTCCTTATATATCCTCAAGAAAACTTTGTTGAATAGCAGATGGACTTATGCTTTCTACAGGACAGGTGGGTGCATATTTTATGATTTCGAAAAAGTATTGTTTTCTCAAAAAAATTGTAATGCTATGTTATGATGTAAAAGTCTGTTTGACGGCCTGAACAAATTTGACGCATAAATGAACTGAATCACTACGTGAAATGAGTACAATGAAAGATGTACCTATCAAAAAGTATTGAATTTCCTTCTTCAGAGCAACAAGCCTGGACCTGGACACTCAAATAAGCGCAATACTAGCTCGACCAAACAGAAAATGGCTAACAGAGGAGCCCAATACAGAAACGCCACCTAGTGTGAAGAAATAGGAGAAAACCGAAAAAAAAAAAAGAAAAATTAAGAAATTATGAACTTAAGAAGCAAACAAGAAAATACTTCATAAAATGTAAAATATATGAACATACTAAGCGAAGCAGAAAACAAAAAGCGAAACAGAGAAAAGAAATTTAGGCATAGTCATGCAATATCTCAGAGGAATACGATATCATTGATAAATTAGTAACTGAATATACACTGGTTTCCAAAAGTTCGGAATCATTATATGTTGAAAACCCAGACCACACGGCAGACCCGAAGGCTTACTGCAGTCTTGTGTGTGGTAAATATTTCACGAACCAAAAATCGGAATGGTACGAAACTTAGTATACATAAGGTAATGTTCATCAGTAAAGAGCACATTGCCTCTCTGATTTAGAGTTTAGTTTCCATGTTCTTGATTCTACACATATACGACTGTAAGCAGAGGTGAGCCAGAAACAGGCTGTTGGACGTTTAACATACAGATCAGTTTCCCTAAATCTACTGTAAACAATTTATTTGGAAACAGTTTCTGTTGGGGCTGCTGCAGCTCTCTAGAGAATTGTCTTACAGACGTCGTCCTGTGGAGTCACGCAGTTAATGGCAGATACAGATATTGCCTAGACGTTTTAATTCTTGTACGAATCTGTACTCATTGTCGTCTAACGTCTCCAGTGTTTTGAAACCATATCCACTGCCTGCCGATTACACATAGTGACACATTTAGTGCTCAAGAAACATCTGTCTGTATTTCTAATTCTATCATTTCGATCATCCTACTCTTTAAAAAAGATCAAAGTGACGTCTTTGTGCTATGATGGGTTTCTGTTTATAATTACACAACCACTTTTTACGAGGATTGTGAGAAACTAGAATAAGATATCCCCAATATGGTCAGATGTATTTATGGCGTTAAAATATAGGCATCTGATAGAGATACGCATCTTATGAAGTTGAGATATCGCCAATTAAAAAAATCTAATATGGGCAACACATGACTTTCCTTATATAATGCAATGAATTTACTACTTTTACAGTTAAAAAAAAGTTATTCTTATAGTAGATAATTCTTTTCAAGATATTGAATTTTCTTCAATTAATTGTCATTTTCATTAATTTAGCGTCATTTTTATCCATTTGACGAGATTTTTGTTAATTTGGCAACAATTAAAAATGTCGCCAAGTTGGCGACATTCCGCCAAATTCGTCGCCAAAGTCTCGCTAAGCGTTATGGACGGAGAAATAAGTTATTCTTACAGCAGATAAATGACTATTGGCGTTCAAATACAAAAGTATTACTCAAAGTATCTTTTTTCATGAATGGAGAGAGCTAGATCCACGAGAATGATGTCACCAAATTTATCGCATGGTATTACATATGAAAAGTGAACATGTTTCTTAATAGGATATATTTTTTTTTATTTTATACGACTTTTTGGTAATTTTTTTGAAAAATGTGCAATATCTTGAGAACGGTTCATATTAGAGTTCTAAAATTTATGCCAATCGTTCTGTAATGAAAAATTGCATAAAAAATGTCTATTTACGTAACTTTATTAGCGGTTTTGATTTTTAACGATTTTTCAAAATTTCACTTGAAAATTTAGGGGGGTTCTAAACATTCGATTGCGCATAAAAACAATAGGCTTCCAGTGTTTACGGATTGTGATTTTTGTACCAAATTTCGTTCTAATCAGTCCATTCGTTCGTCAGTTATCGTCTCCACAGACTCATTGACACACGCGCAAACATACTTTCACACACACACACCCACACACAGACATCACTTCAAAAATGTTCGATTCGTGATCAGGGATGCTTGAAACGTGCTCTCCCGTCAAAAACTCGAATTCGATTTTTCGACCCCGTCACAATACTTTCCTTATACATTATGTATATAAGGAAAGTAAAAATTAGCATATGCACAGAGATTGGTTTAGATTAGAGGATAACCTACATACAAATGTTTGCTGTTCTGTTTGCTTTAACCCTTTACTTTGCACATTTTACCAATTATGCTTAATTTTTGAACACCAGTTGCATCATTATACTGAAATGTCTCAGGAACTCAAAGAATATATACCGTTGTCATGATTCTTTACAACTGTACTTGAGAAACTTAATCCGGCACAAAAGATGTCGTGATTGACTGCTATGATTAGAAATAGACCTTAATGAAGTTCAGGTCATTAGATGGCAGTACATATGTAATAAACGACCGGATAGAATGTGTTGAATCGAATCGAATAGAATATAGTAACGAACGAATAGAACGAATAACGTCGAATAGAACGCAGAGAATGGAATTACATAAAAAAATTAGAATGTATGATAAAATAGAACACTGAATAAAAAAGAGTATAAAAATATTTGAATTTCATAAGAATAGATTAAACTTATCGTATGCAATATTGTAGAGCACCATTTCGTTTCAACTTAAATATGTACGAGCTTTTAGGCTTTTAATAATAGGAAAAAGTCTAAATTATGAATCAGAAATGTGAACAAAGATTTCCATCATTTATTTCTCTCAATATTATTTTTTATATTTAAAAATACGAATCAATACTGTCACTTGTTCAACAAGAAATTCAACATGTTATATACACAAGTTATAAGAAATCCCTTTTTTAAAACATTTTGAAAATATTGTATGTAGTTTTATTTTTCTTATAAACAGAACTTTCAGTAATATTACTTCATACATTGAATTATACTTATTTGAGAGTATTAGATCTGATTTGATCTCAATATAGCAAATGATTGGAGTTAATGAATAGCGCCCTCATGTGCTACTAGCTGCATCACTCCGGCCATGTAAGAAATTTCTTATTCATTCGCATATTTTTATAGATAAAATTAGTATAAAACTAATTTAGTAAATACAATAAATTCACGTTTAAATTCTTCACTAAATGTAGCAAAGTAAGTTCTGTACTGTTTGTAATCTTAGCATTATACGTCAGTCTTTAAAGCAGGTCGTTTCGTAACTAAACATTTTCTGATTCTTTAAAACCCAAATACTTCAAACAAACTTATTTCTTCGCGCCAGAAAAGTGTGTGTATAAATATCGACATATTTTCTTTCCGTCAGGGAGAATGTTAAATATTTGACTCCTTCGCAAAATAAAATTTCTTCACGTCTCTATCAAACTTTCGGTAAATGTTCGGAAAGGAAACTGGATCAAATTCTATCGTTGACTTGTGGGGGGAAAAGTATTTTACAGGCCTTCTCTTCCCAACTAGTTATTCGTTTTTGTGTCAAATTTAGTGCATAAAAATGTTTTTTCAAATATTTTTTTCGAAAATTTTTCTGGCAAAAATTAGTTCATTTTCTAACATAACTTATATAACAAGAGAAGATGTTTGCCTGCCAGTGCTCCAGCGCATTTTTGTTGTCTGTATCATAAATTCGAAGCTTTGGACAGTGACGGAATTCGGTATACGGATACTTCAGGTTTCTGGTTTATACAACTCTGCGAGATATTTTTAAATATCAAATTAGTTTATAGAACGTTGTAAGGGAAATGAAAGTGAAGGAAGTGATTGAGGAGAGTTGAGAATGAAACAGAAAAGACAAAAAAAAACTGAAGAACAAAGTACAAGAGCTCATGAATAGAGCAGATAAATTTTATGGGCAAGCATTTAAATTTCAGGGCATAATCGCTGTAACTCCTACAATAGTAAAGAAAATAAAAGACGGAAATAAAGATTTGGTGCACAAAAAATAAGAGAACTTTGGAGTTTCTACTTAGGAAATTACCACAATTAATATGGTCGTGAATCGCATATTCAGTACATTGCATCGTAGCCGCATTATAACCCACCATTATTTCTTTGTACGAGTTCCTAAAATACAATAAGTAACATACTACACATTGCATTCCACAATTTTACTTTTAAAATAAGCATTATTTATTTACATATGTTATTGTTAAAATTAAAATTCATTGATATTATTAAACTCTTAAGGAAGAGAAAATGCCCATGTGAGACCAGGTTTTTATATTTTTTCCAAAATCATATATCTGACCTAATATATATACAAATTTGCACATACCTCTGTTTATCGTTCTGTTACTCATCATGCTTGGAGTATTGGCCGTTGTTTTTCTGATATTTTGAGGTCAGCTTTCTCTTTCTTCAATCACTTTCAAATTTCAACATAGCAACTATACATTCTTTTGATTATGAACGCACTCTTGGACATTCTGGACTCCAATTCTACTCAGTGCAACACTTGGACATGCCTAGCCTCCAATTGATTATGAGCGCACACTCTTAGGCGTTCATTGCCTCTAATTACGACTGAAAAATACTACACCTTCTAGGACATCCCAAGCCGCCAATTGTCTGAACACAACATTCTTAGACTGTCATTGCCTCAATTCACTGAATAAAATTTGAATTATTTCCTTGTTGCCACATCATTTCACCTGACGCTCTCCGTATCTCTATTGGTTGCTCCTCAGTGCGATGTAGCAGCACTTCTTGATTGGCTACTTTGTTATCCAATGCTGCTTGGTTTAAACTTTGGACCCAAGGATATTTTTTGCTCTAACCACACCTGTGATTTATGTGAACTGAATTTATTGGGGTCATGACCTCCCAGGTCAAGACTGTCCTAAAATGGCGCCTACGAGTCTGCCCTTTGTTCCGTTGTACATATCGTATAAATATCAAAACTGTATAAATATCTCCTGGTCTTACAAAAGAAAGGCTAGAAAACATAAAGGAAATAGTAACAGCAAAGTCGAAAAGATCCTATAGTGAAGCAGTTACGCAAGAAACAGCTAAGCATGAACAGAGTCTGAAAATCTTTACAAAATAACTGAAAGTGGTATTGATCCAAGAGACTTGGATAAAAGAAGACGATATACATGCAAAGATAACGCTTAAGACAGGAGACCCAGACTGCATTGGATAGTGGACGACCCAAGCAAGCCAGTGATTGAGCGGCTAGGAAGGCCAAGGATGCCCTTTGGCTTCAATACAAGTACAGTCAGAAATTACATCACCTTAAAAGGATACCTTAAATTTGCAATGTCTATGTACATATCGCAAATGAGTGTGAGGTAGAAAGAGGTTTTCGAGCTAAATACGGTGGTAAACATCACCTCCAACAGCGAGATAAACAATCAGTTGTTGAGACAACCTTTAGTTGTTGGGACAACAATAGAAAAATGAGGAATGATACTCAACATTCAGCATGAAACGTACGGAAAGGAATGACGGTCGTATAGCCTGGTGATGGGGAAGCAGCTGGAAACAGTAAACAAAAGACCGGGACTGGAATACGAAAAGCGGCATTAAGAAAAGAACGGACAGGAACTGCGAGAAAAGAAAGTTCAACAAAGAAAGCATGGCCATGAAGAACAACATCGAAAAGCTATTACACAAGAATCAGGGCAAAACATAAATCAACAAATTGCAAATGAACCTGAACCAAACAGAAAAACCAACAGCAATTAGAACTACAGCAATAGCATGAATTAGCAAACGACATTAAACACGCCATAAAATTAACAGCAGTATATTCAACAACAGTACAGACATCAAGAGCATAAGCAAAAACAGTAACAACACGAGGCAGTTATCCACCATCACAACATCGCAAAAATATGCATATAGCATAACGTCAGAAAAAAGACAAAAAATAATTTTGGGCCGGTTTTGCCCCTTTTATACGCTCATTAACATGGAATAGTCAAATTACAGTGCATTGAAAATAGTCATGGACTAGTCAAATTACAGTTCAAATGAAATATTCACCTGGTTCTAACGTTCCATGCATACTATTACGTAGACTTGTGCGTTAATTACATCAAAATATAGTAAGAGGGTGAATGAGGGAGGAGAAACAAAAACTAGAAATGAAAACTAAAACTACATAATTAGTTATGAGAAGAAACAAGATTTTCAGTGTCCTGCCCTACATAACAGTGAAACATGGGTAAGTAGAAAATAAATTTTAATCACACACAACATTGAACCAAATTGAGGGTTTTATACAGATCTAATTCAGAGCAACACTATATAAATTTTACCATTATCCAAAATTGATATTACGCGAAGTTGAGTAAATATATCGGTTATTCTATGTTGATGAATGCATTAGTGCGAAACTGATCCATGGATATTATTATCTGCAATGAGACCGGGATCCTAATTAATGTATACTTTCCAATGTATTCATCATGATCCCATTTGAATTATACAGATACCCACTGTACAGAAATTTATTGTACATATTATTTTCTTTATATCCACTAAAACTCTAATTCCATAGTCAGAGCAGTAATCATATTTCGGTAGCACCAGTGTCTCTATTCCAAACCTGTCGATCATAGTTTCACGTTGATGGATAGATGGCGCTCCTATAGATGACGACAAACTCCATTCCAAAGATAATAGCGTTTGTAGCTCTGCTATAGGAGCGCCCTCTAATGAACGACGCAAAACTATGAACGGCAAACTTGGATTAAGGCCCTAAGGTTTATCGCCACCAAGTCAAAACAAATTCCATAACAATTCCAACGCTTTTAACATATTTATTTTAAGCACCAGAAAAATTTCGTTTAAAATATCCTTATATATTCTCTTTGCCATCCGTAATGTAAAATATGTTGCATCTGTAATATATTTCTGAATACTTTATTCTTGACATGTACTTCAAAGTCGCAGTAAATATTAACATAACACTCGAAGAAACTCATCCGTATGTACTCCATACTTAAGTTACTTTCACATAGATTTTCAGAGGGGATGGAAAAGAACAATGTAAAGGACATTTCCATGTAAATATCTGGAATAATAATCTCCACTCGTCTATCTCATTCATTCATATTTGGTAGTATTTATTTATACTTTATTGCAATCATAACCAAAATGAAAATATATAGGCTTCTTAGAAATGCCCTTAAGCATTCCAATAACTTTGTAGGAAAATGTCCATGAGTGTACACATTAGGCCTATCCATAGTAAAGTGACCATACCCGAGCGAATAAAAGGGATTGCAGCATACCTATCGAATAATTTAAAAAGAATTGGAAAACAACTTGGCAGCAAAGCGAGATAGACGAGAAATGCTAATTAGAAACATGTAGAGTAATATCTAATAAGTACGAATAGACAATAAAACTGTTGCAGAAGGCGGTTATTTGACACAAGGTTAGTGGTGAATGGCTGTTTTATTCAAGAATGATGCAATAAATAACACTTCCGCGAACAAAATTCTAATGTAAAATAAAACATTCAATATTTCCTTGAAGAAAGTTGACTTAGATCAATTGTTCCGTGAGATTTGAAAGCCTTTTTCATCGGGTCGAAAAAAAAGTGTTTACTCTTCACTCTACGACAGGGCAGACAAAGATAAATTCAAACCGAGCTAGAACATTCAATGCGAAAATTCGCTAGCGGGTGATATCAGTCATTGAAAACAAACCCAGCCATAAACATATCAACACAGTCCAATAAATGCCCCCCACAACGCTCTCGCATACGCCGACGAGGGACGGTGGTGTAAAAGAGAGTATTGAGATGGGGATTTAACATATAAATATAGAAAAATATATGAATTGTAGAAATAGTGGTAAAAAGTAAACGAATTGAGAGAGAGAAAGAAATAAACAAACCCTTTTAATGGAAGAATAATTGACAATTACAAGGAAATGAGGCAATAATGAAAAGGAATATAACAAAAGGAAGTAATCGGTTTCAATTGTTAATTTCATCAATCAAACTAGTATAAAATTTCCAGAGGTTGAGACTAGATCACAAAAGAATATTACACAAAATTTAAAAATAATGCTTATGGTTGGATATTGTTTTCAATTAATTAATGACCTTTCCCCCTTCCCCCCCCCTCATGCTAAAAATTTTTTGCTTTGGTGTTCTTGTTCTGCTTGAATGCATATTAATCTGTCCTGTGGCAGTTCATCCGTAGCGATTGTTAAAAACGCACACTGTTGTTTTGCTTTTGAAGAAGGCAGCTTGCTCTAAAAGTCCTTGAAACAACTGCAGTTACATAAATGACCCATACCTACTTTTGTCAAGGAATCATTGAATGTTACATTCTCACAAACAACAGTTTTATGTATGTATGTACTGTGATCTAATGTATAGCCAGTTTAAAATGCCCTCCGTCAGAGATAATATAGAAAATTAGTTATATATATATATATATATAAAACTGATACCCAGTTTATTTATATTACATATTTCATAAAAATAATTTAATTTTTTTTTCTTTAAATAGTTGCAATTTAGTGACGCTGGCGAACACATGCGTATTCTATGCGTTAATATAAATTATTTTGATATGTACATTGTCTAAAATTGCACACAAACAGTAGTTAAATAGAATATAACATAAAATATCGCACAAAATTGTTTCATAAAGCATACGATCGTTTCACTAGCACGTGATAAGTTTTCTTCTTCAGTAGGAGCCGGTCGAGAATTATCTATCGCATAGTACCACGTGCAAAATTCTGCTAAAATAAAAATGATGAACTGAAACGGTGTCACAAATATACTCACTATTTACTAAGTAGTATTTGGGACATTCAAATACAGGGAAACAAAAACCTCAAAGAAATTGAGCTGCAATTATTTTTAGTAACTTTATTTTCTTTAGCAATGTGGGGGTGCTTAGTGTCGAAAATAGCTGTGACAACTTAAAACTGTCCCAATGTGGGTTCGAGTTTCAGATTTTAATCGCCCCTGGGCTTCAGGATGGTTCTATGAGATTTTGCTCCCCCCCCCCCACTCCCATTCTTTTAATTCCGAAAGAAAAATCGAAAATCCAGCTTCGTTAGATTCGATTCCCTTGGTCGATACTATAAGTGTGCAAAAATTGAGTCTTCAAAGCCACTAGAAGCCTGCTTTAGTGTCTGGAAAGATTTTTGAAAAACCACATACTCTTCGCCTCCGTGGTGGGATGCAAAACTCCGACTACATCAGGTTCTGTTGGATGGGTGATACTATAAGTGTGCATATATTCAGCCTTCTAGGTCACCAAGGGAGCTTCTGGTGAGTCTGATAAAACTGTTCGAAACTTTCCATTCCCTCCGCTTCCGAGGGGGACTTAAATCAAAAATCCGGCTCTGCTATTTTCTGTACCATAGTCGATACTATAAATGTGCAAATAGTTGGTCTTCTAGGACAACGGGGAGCTTCCGTAGGGTCCGAAAAGGTAAAAACACATTCGATTATTATATATACTGATTAATGGAAGCTTTTATAAGTGCTTTAAGGAAACATAAATGATCACCGTTGTTTCTCTGTTATCAGGAACCATTCTTGAAATAGAAATTTACTTTTTACGGGGACGCGATTTGTCGAAGAATTCAAGCAATTCCTGTGAAATTAATAAGTGTATTTTATTTGATATTATGAAACAAAATTCTATTACATTTTAACGAAATCAAGTTAAGAACAGTTGTAATTTAATTTGTTTTTTACAACATCTATAACAGGAATTTGTTCATCTATAACAGAAATCTCCTGTTGGACATAACATTAGATTATTTAATCCCAATATTTTTAGAAAACTGTCCTTCTCAAAGGTTTGAAAAGTATGAATTTTACTAAACTGTATTAAGAATGTATCTCCATACGATAAAATACGAAGTTCTTCTAATGTTTGAAAAAAAAACACAACTTACAATCCATAAAATTTTTCTTGACATTAAAATGTGCCTTGGCACTAAATTATAAAGATTCTTACACTTTATTCCAGGCAATCTCTCTTTTTTATTCAATTTATCACTTTATTTCATTTATCAACTTCGCAGACGATGGAGGCAGCATTTATTAGTAGTATAATGGGTCATTTATAAGAAAAGTAACTGTCAACATAAAATATACTCTCGACAACTAATTTAATTAGAGATTGTAAGCTTATAATTAAACTTTAGGAATATTCTTATAGTTTATTTTTTTTCAACTCGTTTCATAAAATTCTGTTAAAAATTAGGAGAGGGCATATTTATCTCTGGATGTATAAATTGAAAACTTTTAATATTTTTACAGTATATTTTTTAGTATTATAATTAGTTTTAAAAACTGATGTTTTTTTTTTATTTATAAATTATATTTTCAATATTTTTCTGAAATGTTAGATACCACATTTTAGTTTTGTTGCACCTAGTTTTTGTGCGATTTTATTTTAGCTTTTTGGGAAACAGGTGTTTCAAAATAAGAAAAATGTTTGAAGTTTCATAACAACAAAATACGAAGATTTCTTTTTTGAAAAATATAAAACGTGTAAGGAGCCTTTCTGTCCCAACCGGGAATCGAACCCTTTATCTCCGAATTGACCAGCCGACGCTCTACCGTTGAGCTATACAGGGACGAAATTGTAAGCTCTTACCGTCGAAGTGGACTCTGCATTCTCCATCCTCTAATGTCAGATTGGCGGGCAACTGACAATCTGACTGACCACCTCCTGCTGTTTTCAACTCAAGTTAGCCTCCTGCTGCTACTATTTTTACCTAGGCTAGTATCCTGCGTGGTCGTTATCCTCTCAATCTTCCAGTGTCCACCGGATCTGTACCAATCGTATTAGGGTCACTTTCAGTTTCTAGTCACGTTCAGTTCTAGTTTAGTTTATATCTAGTCCTATTTGTTTAGCTTGGTTATTCCTGTTTTCTAGCGGCCCAGTTTTACCGGATTGGCCTATCTTCCCCCCGCACTACCTTGTTCCGTCCCTGGAATTTGGGGTTTTCTTAGTTTCGTAGGTTTTAAGATTAGTTTCTCTTTTAGTAGCTATTGCTTTCTTGTCATATTATTTTGCTATCACGTTTTATTCTCGGATTTGTCTGTCCATGCCAATGTTGTGGGTCAGAGTGAGGACCCTTGTCCTTGGGTGTTACTACCCTCCTTTGCATAGCCAGTTGAAGACTCTGTTAAGTTTTGTTCTCCTAGGACTTTTCCCCTATTGCTCCGGAAGGTAGGCTCTTCTGCGTGGACATCAGAGTCCCTTTCTTGCCCGTCCCTGTTTAGTTTGTAATATATTTTTCTTTTATTAGGTTAAGTTGACCTGGCAGTACAGGTTTAAGCTCGGGCTACGACAGCGCCTCTTTACGTTTCATGCTGCCTCTGCAAAACTACCGAGGGGTAGAAAGTCGAAATCCTCTAAAAAATTATCAAAATTGTGTGCCAATAAAACTTGGCTCTTCTGGCTATATTAGGCAGTCACTGCAATCGACATTCAACGTCTCCCGCTGTACATGGTTTGCTCCAGTACTCCATTTGGAGTTTGGGCACTCTTACAGCTCGGGTTTTTCAATTAAGCATATAAGGGAAGTATCCCAGAAGACTACCGAGCTCTCCCGGAGCCGTGTGGCTCTGGGCTTCAGCTTTCTCTGCTATTTCCTGGGGACGTGGTGTGTGTAGTTCTGGGTTACCTCTGTTATTCTTTGTCTTTGTGACAATTCTTGGTGTTCGGACCTTCAACTCATCTGGGTCGTCTGCGGAAGACTTCCAGTGGTGAGGAACTAACCCCGTAAACTGAGAGGTAGGTCGGGTCCGCACTTCTGTTTGGTGGTGATGGTGGTAGGGTCACTTTCAGACCTCCGACATCTTGGCACTAACAGAGAGTTGATTTGTTCGAGCGACATTATAAAGAGCCTTGCTACCCTGACCGGGAATCGAACCCTGAATCTCCGAACTGACCAGACGACGCTCCACCGTTGAGCTACTGGGGCTGAATTGCAAGTTCTTCGAAGTGGACTTTGCAAACATTCGCATGTATTGCGTCTTTGACACTAAATTATAAATATATTCAGATTAAATTAATAGAACTCAAAGTAAAATACTGTGCACATTTGTTGTAGAAAGCTCACAATTATATCGAAAACACCTGATGGCTTTTCTTTTTTTATCAATCCGTACAGGTTAAGATGTAAGCTACCAAATGGTCTACCAAGCAAGTGCAGGAAATGGACTAACAATTTGTTGCTCCTTCCTTATTCTTCAGTGTTGACAGACCTATAGATTAAACTACTGAACATGTTTTAAGTACAGTGGTGACTCATTTTGTGTGTTGCGGTGGAAGGTATGTACTTTTCTTTTTAATCCTGATAACTTTTATTTAGAATTGAAAAAATTGAGGAAATCAGGAATAACTGCTGCAAAGCGCAATTTGCAGCGCCTGTTGTATCAATGTTACGTAATCATGTTCATAAATATTTCTACAAACATTATTGAAGTTTCACAAAAACAGCACGTCATGCTTAAAAAAAACACAAAGTACAAAAAACAAAAACCTCCGTTCCAAAAAGTTATGGAATTTCATAACTATTTGTGCCAAGTTTCCACAGAACCGGAGCTGCATTTTTAGGTTTAACTGCCCTGCCGTAAGACCCTAAACTATTTTCAAATAAGTTGTGAAATCTTACAATGGTTTGCTCTAAGTTTCCACAGAACCGAAGCTGCACTTTTAGGTTTAACTAACCTTCCGTAGTACTCTAACCTATTTTCAAATAAGTTGTGAAATCTCACAATGGTTTGCTCCAAGCTTCCACAGAACCGGAGCTGCACTTTTGGCTTTAACTACTCTGCCGTCGTACCCTAACCTATTTTCAAATTAGGTTGTGAAATCTCACAATGGTTTGCTCCAAGTTTTCACAGAACCGAAGCTGTACTTTTAGGTTTACCTATCCTTTTGTAGGATCCTAACCTATTTTCAGATAGGCTATGAAACCTCAAAATAGTTTGCTCCAAGTTTCCATAGGACCGAAGCTATACCTTCAAGTATAGGATACCTTCTTGAACAATCCTTGCCTTTCTTCAAATCAGAGTTATCATCGAACAAAGTATGCCGACTTACTGACATACTAACAGACAAGCAGACAACAACGAAACGCGTTTAACTCAAAAGTAAGAAGGACACTTAGTTATTTCGTTCCCCCGCTTTAATAATTTAATAAACGTGACTCATTGAGCTACTAAAAGACGTGGTTTATGCGTTTTACAATAACAAAATGTATAAAACCACTCCTAACAAGCCAGGGTGAATCATACCCGAGATATTACAGTTCTTAAAATTTTTGCGATTTGACATCGTTTCAAAACATGCCAAGTCATGAAAGGAAAAAGTAAATCGTTTCATAGGTGTAAATTCGATGACATTTCAAAAAGTATTTATTTTATGTGCTATAAATCGCAAAATACACAAATTAATGTATATAAGGAAAAAATTAATTGAAAATTGAAATATGCAGCGAAAGTCAAAGGCTGCTGACCGCAGATTTTTATAATTCCAAGAATGTCAGAATTTTACGCAATAATTTACGCTTTAAAACTCATTCAAATGTATTCATTCCACGTCGCTTTCTGCATTCCTGATTACACCATTTCGTGCAAAAAGTTACAGAATGCCGTCCCTCATGGGATCCAAATCACGTAGACAACACCCGGAACTTTTTGTTCTTTTGTCCTTGAACTTTCGTTTGATTTTATCCTAACTTTTATTTGTGTTTTTTTTTTTTTTTTTTTTACATCCTCTCTACCGTTCTTGGAATTCCAGATCATGTAAATATGATATCACATGAAACAACGGCGAAATGCGTTTTAGCACGTAATATCAACATATATATACAGGGTGTCCTAAAAACATTGACCTCGGCTTTCATTCCTTAAATATTGATCTTAGACATATATAATAAGTTAAAGTTGCGTAAAAAGAGGTACAGAATTTTATTAAATCGATTAAAATTTCAAGGGAATTAAATTTTAAGAAATACAAAATTTAAATTTCTATATGACCCCCGTACAAAAACATTTCCAATGAGTAAATGCCCCATACACTAATATGGTGATGTATAAAATTTCAGCATTTTCTCTTAAATAGTCCCAGAGATATGAAAAGACAAAAATGCTGACTTAAACCACTTTTCGATGCATTGAAATGGGTTCTCAGAGGGAAAAAATCATGTCGGCAGATCGCGTTTCAGGGGTCATACGCAAATTACGAAAGAAAACAATGATTACATAAATAAATAATAATTTTGCTATTTATTGGTACAAAAGTTTCTACACTGTGTAGAAATAATAACTTTACACAAAAATTACAAAGCTAGTTCGAAATGTTTTTCGTTCATGCCAAAGATCCATTAAAGATAAGAGGCAGATATTATTTGCCTATGAAGCATTTCTGCGTTGCGTCATTTGCACTCTTGCTGTAAACATTTACACATTAAACATTTGTAAACATTTTCATTTTAATGTATGATAAATCCCTCACCAACATTATTTAAACATATCTCTGGTACTTTTTACAATAAAATGCTGAAAATTTGTACATCACTTTATTAGTGTATGGGGCACATTTTGCTCATTGGAAATGTTTTTGCACGGAGGCCTTATAGAAATTTAAATTTGGTATTTCTTCAAATTTAATCCCCTGAAAATTTTTATCGATTTCATAAAATTATGTACCTTTTTTACGCAACTTTGTAATTTATTATATATGTCTAAGATCAATATTTAAGGAGTAAAAGCCGAGGTCAATGTTTTTGGGACACCCTGTATATATACCGAGTAATTCTGTCAGGTAGAGTAATTTGGAAGAAGTTTCTCTAGAGTCTCTAAGAGTTGATTCCAGGTGGAACTTTTTCTTCGATACGCAAAAAATGAGTATTGTTAAATTGCGTAAATAATACATTATACAATGCGGAACTTTAATAACATAATTTTAGTAAAAAAATTACGTTATATTACACTTTATATAATTTTAGTTCAAAATTTTAGTATAATTTCAAGGATATGAGAATTACGCAATTAATACGCTATACAAGACTGCACTTAAATAACATAATTTTTGTACTAAATTTATGTTATGCTGCACTTTATACAACTTTTGTACAAAATGTCAGTGAAGAATGTGAGAATTCTACGTAATAATCTTAAAACTCATTCAAATGCATTCATTCCACGTCGCTTTCTGCATTCCTGATTCCACCATTTCGTGCAAAGAGTTAGAGAATGCCGTTCGTCTTGGAAATACAAATCACGTAGACAACACCCGGAACTTTTAGTTCTTTAGTCCTTGAACGTCCGTTTGATTTTATCCTAGCTTTTATTTCTGGTTTTTTTTTACATCTATAATGTCTGGTTCCAAGCCCCACCCTCTCTGTGGTTCTTGGAATTCCACATCATGTAAATTTAATATCACAGTAGACAATGGTGAAATGCATTTTTTTCTAGCACGTAACGTTAAACTGTATGTATAACTGGAGTAATTCTGTCACGTAGATAAATTTAGAAGATGTTTCTCTTTGTCAAAGAGTTGACTCCAAGTGGAACTAAAATTTGCGCAGGTAATACGCTGTATAATACTTCCCTTTAATAGCATGATTTTAGTACAAATTGAACTTTGAGTACTGATGTAGATTTTTTTGGTAGTGAGGGTGCACCTAGCAACTGCTACAAATGAACTGAACATATATATAAATTTCTCTAAATATATATAAATTTCTCTAAAATGCGACACATTCAGCGGTAATATTTTCAAATTATCATAATACTACAATAATTTATTATATTTGAAAACTTCATCTAAAACAAATGAACTTTATTCAAATGACATTATCGAAATATAAATCGCCTGGCTCTCTATATAAAAGTAGCATTTCATTTTTAAACTTTTTTCCATTCCTTTCATTCATCCCAATACTACAATATTTTATTTTATTTTAAAACTTTAAACCATGGAGGTACAAGTAATTTAACTCTATGTTTAAAACTTCATCGAAAAAATCGTCTGCTTCTCTATGTGGAATCAATGACTGTTTCATTCATATCAGCTATATTGCAGACTCTAGAGCTAAATAATTTTGTGTTAAAGAAATGCAGCAATTCTTATACAACTCATCTTGCATCTTTTGGTGTTTACATTCTCCATAAATGAAAATTAAGCTTCGTAGTAGAAATAATCAAAGTTTGATGATCATTTAAACTTAATATATTATAATTATAATTGCGTTACTTCAGAATGTAGATGCACAGAATGAGGAATTTTCACGTTTTTTTTTTTTATTTTTATCGTGTAATAGAGAAAAAATCATGAATGATAGTATATTTTTTTTTTAATTTTTGAACTTAGATAATTAATATAAAAATGTTTAATCTCGCACTTAGCAATCCGGCGCGAAAACGCTGTTTCTGTAACGGCCGCTCTTGTGACGTCACTATCCATGTAAACAAAGAGCGCGATACACTGTTTACTGTGGATTCCGAGAGCTGCGCACTTGATTCTCCTATAAAATATTTCATTTATCATATTTTTATAATGAGTGAGATTCTAAAACCGAGCTACAAGTACTGTTTAGTACCTTGCTGCACAAATACAACGGTTAATTCAGTTGATGAGCTGTTTTTTAATGTTCCAAAAGATCCAGTTAAACGAAAAGCAATGAGAAGGGATGAGCAGAAAAATCCGAAATTATCGAATGAAACATCTCTTTGGTGTTGTGAAGATCATTTTTCGGTAAGTAAACATTTGCTTCTGTTTAAATATTATTTACTTGGATTTATGGCCGTAACCAAGGGTTTTTTTCGGGGGTTCAAACTCCCCAAAATGAAAAAGTTAACATTGAAAAGATAAAGATCCATCAAGATATGAAATGTGGGTTTAACTCCCCCCCCCCCCCCCCCGGAAATCAAATCTTGGATACGATCTTGCTTGTATCAATAATAAACTATAAATAATCCTGTGTAAATAGTAATTTAAAATTAAAGAATTTTGTGGTCCAGTTCGGGATTGAACAATAAAACATACTCTAGCTTGTATCTCAAAATAATAAATTTTAAAAACATAGAATCAAACCTTAATCAATCAATTTATTGAAATAAACAATGGCACATTAATTTGTAATTATTTCTTTTTGATATCAATTGTATAAATAGAAATGTTAACATTATATAGTAATTTATAATAATAAATGGCTGTCATTGTGTAACAAATAAGTTGTGATCATAAGTTGTGCAACCCTCATTTGTGAAATAAAGATATATGTTATCAATATTTATCTGATATACATATACTACTGATATAAAATTGTAAATCCAATGGTAGAATGTAAGTAGTAACTCAGAATACACTATCCTAAAATTTTCTACAAAATACAAAAAAATGAAAGAAATACAACCATAAAGAGGAAATTATAAAGCGTAATTCAGGTTATAAATACAAAGATAATCAACAAATTAAGGTGAAGAATGAAAATAGGAAACAAAAAATATCAAGCAAAAAAGCTTGCACATGGAAGAGCTTAAGATTAGTTCATTTCGAAAAAATTATTTTCAAGTCCATATATCCCTTTGAAATGAACACAAAAATGCTTGTTTCTGAAACGCAAGATAGATTTTTATCTATAAACTTGTGTTATATGGACAACAAGCATAATGATTCGAAAAAAATATATGTGGTATAACGAGGCCACATTACAGTGTATTTACACTTTGGGGGACCTCACTAGAAACATGAGCCTGGTACAACACACCCCTGTCCTGTTGTTTTTTTCTAGTTTGTATTGTATTTAAAGTTCTTGAGTATTTCAGGCATGCTTTATTTGTCTTTACATAATTTCAAACTACAATATAAACTACTATAAAAAGTCAATTATCAGCTTAAAAGCAGAATAGGACATTGTAGACATAGGCAGCACACCTTATCTGACTGCTACTGCCAGTCTTAAAACATCTATAAAATTATTATTCATAAGTACTAAATATCTGACAACAGTTACTTTGTTTTGATTGGAAACAGGTTATTGATATTCCCTAGCATTTGCCGTATATATATTAGTGTTATATTACACATCAGACTATGTAATTCAAATTTGTTTTTTTCTAGTTTGTATTGTATTTAAATTTCTTGAGTATTTCAGGCATGCTTTATTTGTCTTTACATAATTTCAAACTACAATATAAACTACTATAAAAAGTCAATTATCAGCTTAAAAGCAGAATAGGACATTGTAGTGTGCGACTATTTCCAAGTGCAATCAAAATTAAAGTTTTAAATGTTAAAGAATTATTCATGCATTTGCATTAGTTTTAGATTTATTTGTCAATATTAATGAAGATCATACATACCTCTTAGTTTTAAATCCTCGCATTTCGGCTCCAATAAAATTGGGATTCTTTCCCAAAAACGAAAACATACATATAGCATCAATTTTAGGAAGATTATCGGATTCTCCTTTGATAAATCCCGGAAAAATCGACATCTTAAACAAAATGAAATGGATGGGTTATACAATTCAAATATACGGTAAAATTAAAAATGATTATAAAATTTACGGCTCAAAAAATGATTTCTAAACTATGAATGCGTAGAAGCGAATTGATCTAGCATTGTTTTCAAAACGTAAATACTGATACTTCATGAACAGTGACGTCAGAGACAATCACGTAGCGTTTCAAGATCACATGGCATTGCGTCATTTTTCACTTATTTAAACTTTAATTTTTAATTTATTCAAAATCATTTTGACATTTAAAGCGACATATTTGAAAATCTTAAACCTAAAATTACCAGGAAAATATAAAATTGAGCATTTCCCCCACGTGTGCAAATTCCTCATTTAAGCAAAAATAAAAGGGTTTTAGGACGGATGCAACACTAAATATAACTTTAAAAGAACTTTAAAAATCACGATTTTTGACACAACATGGATGACATATTTTATTTTGAACTGAGTCACGTGATTTCTTCATATATGGTCAGGTGATCGCATCATATAAAAGGTGTAATTATTATTTTAATTTTTATTTAAAAAACTATTGAATATATTTTGTTGAAATTTTTTTCATATACTTTATGGGATAATTTGAATATTTCCTAAAACTTTCGAAGCAATTTGTGAATTTTAAATCCGCTTAAAAATGTTTGAAAAATTAGGTCCCATAGGGTTCAATGTATTTCATTTTTTCAACCCGGGTTCAATTCAAAACTAATTGGGTGATATTATTCATTTACATTCCTATATCACAGACCGTCTCAACAACGTACTAAAATTTCATTTTGATAAAGTGGTTTTTACGGCAGTTATCGTGCTAACGGACAGACAGACAGCCAGACAGAATGAACAAAGTCATAAATACTTTTCAACTATGTTGTAAAGTGTTAAAAACAGGGGGAAATATTTTTAGCAAATAATTTCATTCCAAATCGCTACTTTTGAGGTGCTAAAATGGCCAAAGGAGAATGTGGATATTGAAATAACTTTTCGGTGCAGATTTCCCATTTTGGCACAAATTCTGTATTTCAAATCTAAATTTTATTTTATTTTATTCATGGATTGAGATGTCATAGACAAATCTTTTGACTTTAGCCATTTTAGCAACAACTTAAGCCTAAAATGGCATTCCTCCATCACGGGGGTCGGAAACCGCCGGCCCGCCATTTGTGTTTGGCCGCCCGCAGTTCCTCCACATTTTTACAATTATTATTAAAAAATTATTCGATTTTAAAATACAGTACTAAAATAAACTTTTTTTTATATAATTTTACAATTATTATTATAATTATTATTCTAATGATTTTAAAATAAAATAGACACAACAAACCACGAATTGTCTTTTTATTGCTAATAAAAATATTGCACAAGTCTTTATTTTGGAGAGAAGGTGCAACCTGTATAATATTTTCCTCGCATAAAATGATCGCCAGTTTAATGTTACCTTCCGTTTAATTTATTTTAGTATCTAAATTTTTTTATATATATGTATATCGTATAGTCAATTTTAAATTTTGTAACTGAATTTCTGTAAGTGTATAGTTTGAGAATATCCAGGAAACGAAAAATTGAAGATGAGGGCAAATTATATAATGATGAGTGAAGCAAAAAATGCTTCTTTACACACAGTGCAGGTAAGCCCATTTGTCTTGTCTGTCAGAAATTAATAGTAGTTATGAATGAATACAATATTACTAGACATTATGAGCTTGAACATAAATGTAAATATAACAAGAAAAATCAATCATGCATAAAGCATTGATTATGAAACACTTTCCCACTTCAATGCAATTTTATTTAAACATCTCTAAAATGCGATACATTCCTCGGTAATATTTTTAAAATTATCACAATAATACATTAATGCTATATATTTGAAAACTTAAAACTTCACCGAAAAAAAATGAACTTCATTCAAATGATGGCATTGAAATATAAATTACCTGATTTGAAAATCTCTAAAATGCGATACATTCCTCGGCAATATTTTTAAAATTATCAAATACTACAATAATTTATTATATTTGAAAACTTCATCGAAGGCAAATGAACTTTTACAAAGGAAGTCATCGAATTATAAAGGGGCCGGCTCTTTAAATAAAAGCAGCAATTCATTCATTAACATTTTCCCATTCATTTCATTCATCACAATACTATAATAATTAATTTCATTTAAAACTGTAAACTATGGAGATACAAGTAATTTAACTCTATGGTCAAAACTTCATCAAAAAATTGTTTGCTTCTCTGTAAAATCAATGATTGTTTCATTCATATTAGCTATATTTCAGACTCCATGGGCCAAATAATTTTGAGTTAAAGAAATGCAGCAATTCTTATACAACTCATTCTACGTATTTTTGTGTTTACCTTTTCCATAAGTGAAAAGTAGGCTTCGTTGTAGAAATAATCAAAGTTGGATGATCATTTAAACTCAAATATATTGTAATTGCTTTGTTTCAGAACATTGATGCACAGAATTAAAGCAAAAAGTAAAGCGGTTTTAGGACGGATACAGCACTAAATATGCATTAAAAAGAACTTTAAAAGTCTCGATTTTGATACAAGATGGATGCCGTATTTTATTTTGAAGTGGATCACGTGATATCTTCATATAATGGTTACGTGATTTCTCCATGTAAAGGGTGTAATTATTATTTTAATTTTTATTTAAAAATCTACTGAATATATTTTGCTGAAATTTCTTTTATATATTTTATGGGATATTTTGAATATTTCATAAAACTTTCGAAGGAATTTGTGAATTTTAATTCCGCTTAAAAAATGTTGGAAAAATTAGGTCCCATAGGGTTCAATGTATTTCACTTTTTCAACCCGGGTTCAATCCAAAACTAAATGGGTGATTCATTTATATTCCCGTAGGTCCCACAGACTGTCTGAACAACATACTAAAATTTTATTTTGATAAAGTCATTTTTACGGCAGTTATCGTTCTAACGGACAGACAGACAGATAAATAGACAGACAGAATGAAGTCATAAACACTTTTCAATTATATTGTAAAATATTAAAAATTTAAAATGTGAAAGCAGGATAAGTAAATCAAAGGAATTGAAATCTAATTTAGTTGCTCTACAAAGTATATTTAAAAAGGAAAATATAGGACAGGAATCAGACATTCGTGCTGGATTTATAATTGCAGAATCAGTTATAAAAGAATGTAGGCCCTTTGTAGATGCCTAATTTGCTAAACGTTGTATATTAGTTGTGTTTGAAGATGTATGCTTAGTAAAAAAATAATCAATATTTGATGAAACCAGCCCACTTGCACAAGTCATATAGAATAATTAAGGGAACCTATTTTAGCAACTCAAATGTATAGGAAAGTCATTTGAGTATTATGTTTTAGCATTGGGCGAATGTAAAGACTTTGCACAGCTCTTAATATACTTATATATTCAGGGAATTGATATGGAATTTGATATTACTTGCTTATATATGTAACTTAAAAAGTACTACAAGGGGAGAACATATATTCACATAAGTTAAAAACACTCTTACACTGTTTTGATATCAGACTTGGATAAATTAGTACGCTTAGCAACTGATGGTGGCAAGACCATGTGTGTTTCCAAGAACAGTTTAATACGAAGAATGCATTCCAAAATTCAAAAGGTGGAAAGAGATAAAAACAATAAAACTCCATTGCATTATTCATCAAGAAGCACATAATTTTTTTTTCTACTCTGAAAAATGCTATGGATCCAGTCGTATCAACTATATTCGACATAATGCATTGAAACATCGCTAATTCCAAAAATTTTTGACAGAATCGGATTCAGAATTTGGCAGCATTTTATTTTTTTTATTTATGAGATGATAAGTATAGAAGAGATGATAGTAGATCTTTTCACTGATCTGAGTAGATTTTTTTCACTTACAAGAAGAAATAGGCATTTTTTTGGCAGAAAGAGTTAATACTGTACCTCGATCATCTGATGAAAAGTGGACAAGTGGACGTCTTTTGCATTTGTGGTAGATATGGCTTCTTACCTAAATGAGATTAATAGCAAACTACAAGGGAACGATAAACTTACTGTTGTCATGTTTCCAGTCATAAAAACATTTGAAGCAAAACTACGTCTATTTAATAAACACATGAAAGGAGTTTTGCACCACTTTTAACACAGCGTTCTTCATAAATTTTAGCAGATAAATGGATGTTGCAAAAGGACATGTTTGTTAAAAATCTCAAAGACCTTCAAAATGAATTTTCAAAGAGGTTTATAGATTTTCACAAAATAATTGGGACCTGCAATAACCTTTTTGTTGTTGGAATTGATAATGTTCTGCTTTTTCTTTCACTTAGAAGTTTCGTAAATTCAGAATAATGATATTTTGATAACTCCTTACAGGTAGAAAATCTCAGTTCTACAATCAGCTCTCACATCTCAGTTCTCAGTTCTTGCCAACCAATTTTTCTGATAACAAAACTTTGGCAAAAAGATGCCTAACTGGCATTTATCAGCACATACATATGCAAACAAGCCTTTTTTTAATAATTTATTAATGATGAATTAATTTTTATAATGAAATATAAATTTTGTATTCGATCAACTAATGAGCATCTTCGCTTTACCATACGAATTTGCGCTTCACAAACGAAATCAGACATAGAAAATTTATTAAAAACTGTACAGCAACAAAAATATCACTAATTTAAGAAATTAACTATTTATCTTGCTTTATATAAAGTTTAATTTATTAAATGATTATTACTTTATCAAAATAATTTTTCATTTAGCACAGCTTTTTAAAAGAAATATTTTTGTATTATATCTCGTTTTGTATTTTAATGTTTATTATTTTAATATTACTAAATAGATACGTTTGTAATAGTATGATATTAATATTTAAAATACAAAAATTCTCCACATTAAAAACTGCATGATTCTTCGATTAATTTCTTTGATTCATTTTACTGCACATAGAAATCGCGTTTAATTACAATACAAAACATTTTCATAAATTTTTCGTGAAAAAATTGTTAGTTTTCTGAAAATAAATATATTACTCAAGTTTCCATAATATTTAAAAAAATCTGATGTGGGCAACACATGATTTTCCTTATATAATGTAATGAATTTACTACGTTACAATAAAAAAAATCTGATGTGGGCAACACATGACTTTCCTTATATAATGTAATGAATTTACTACTTTTACAGTAAAAAAATAGGTTTTTCTTATAGTAGATACTAATATTCTTTCCAAGATATTGAATTTTCGACAATTAGTCGTCATTTTCATTGATTTAGCATCATTTTTATCCATTTGGCGAGATTTTCATTAATTTGGTAACATTTCAAAAAAGTCGTCAAGTTGGCTACATTCCGCCAAATTCGTCGCCAAAATTTCGCCAAGCGTTATGCACTAAGAAAAAAGTTATTCTTACAGCAGATAAATGACTATTGGCGTTTAAATTCAAAAGTATTATTCAAAGTATATTTATTCATGAATGGAACGAGCTAGATCCACGAGAATGATGTCACTCAATTTATCGCATGGTATTACATATGAAAAGTGAACATGTTTCTCAATAAGAATTTTTTTTTATGTGACTTTTTCATAATTTTTTTGAAAAATGTACAATATCTCGAGAACGGTTCATGTTAACGTTCTAAAATTTATGCCAATCGTTTTCTAATGAAAAATTACATAAGAAATGTCTATTTGCGTAACATTATTAGCGGTTTTGATTTTTTGACGATTTTTTCAAAATTTTATTCGAAAATTTAGGGGGGTTCTGAACATTCGATTACATATAAAAACAACAGGCTTCCAGTGTTTACGGATTGTGATTTTTGTACCAAATTTGGTTCGAATCGGTCCATTCGTTCGTCAGTTATCGTCTCCACAGACTCACTGACACACACACATACTTTCACACACACACACACACACACATACTTTCACACACACACACACACACACACACACACACATACACACACACAGACATCACTTCAAAAATGTTTGATTCGTGATCAGGGATGCTTGAAACGTGCTCTCCCGTCGAAAACTCGAATTCGAATTTTCGACCCCGTCACAATACTTTCCTTATACATTATGTATATAAGGAAAGTAAAAAATAAGTTTTTCTTATAGTAGATTCTTATATTCTTTCAAATATATTGAATTTTCGACAATTGCCGTCATTTTCATTGATTTAGCGTCATTTTTATTTATTTGGCGAGATTTTCGTTAATTTGGCAACATTTTAAAAAGTCGCCAAGTTGGTGACATACCGCCAAATTCGTCGCCAAAATATCGCCAAGCGTTATGGACGAAGAAATCAGTTATTCTTACAGCAGATAAATGACTATTGGCGTTCAAATCCAAAAGTATTACTCAAATTATCTTTTTCCATGAATGAAACGAGCTAGATCCACGAGAATGATGTCACCCAATTTATCGCATGGTATTACATATGAAAAGTGAACATGTTTCTCAATAGGAAATATATTTTTTTATATTTTATATGACTTTTTGATAATTTTGAAAAATGCTTAATATCTTAAGAACGGTTCATGTTAGCGTTCTAAAATTTATGCCAATCGTTTTTTAATGAAAAATTACATAAGAAATGTCTATTTGCGTAACTTTATTAGCGATTTTGGTTTTTTGACGATATTTTCAAAATTTCAGGCGACAATTTAGGGGGGTTCTAAACATTCGATTGCGTATAAAAACAATAGGCTTCCAGAGTTTATGGATTGTGATTTTTGTACCAAATTTCGTTCAAATCGGTCCATTCGTTCGTCAGTTATCGTCTCCACAGACTCACTGACACACACACACACACACGGACATCACTTCAAAAATGTTTGATTCGTGATCAGGGATTCTTGAAACGTGCTCTCCCGTCGAAAACTCGAATCCGAATTTTCGACCCCGTCACAATACTTTCCTTATACATTATGTATGTAAGGAAAGTAAAAATGTTCCCCGTATTATATACATTCGCATTTTACATATTCTATATATTGGCAGTGGATTTATATCCATTTCTCATTTTATCGCTCACAAAACAATTTTTATTTCAAACTGTTTGTATACACATAAGGTTATTGTACAATGTATGTTGTGTGTAATGCATGCCGGTATGAACTCCATTTTTACTACTTCAGTGCATATGTTAATATAAAATTTATTATATGTCTCGTTAATGTGTATCGTCAAAAAACGCTAAACAATTAAAATTTCGAAAATTATTTACTATAAAGATTTAAGTCTCATCCCCCCTTCCTTTTCCCTACGATTGTCAAGATGTTTGACGCATGCGCCCCTTTCATTTAACACAAGATTTTAATATAACCCACAAGTGCAAAAAAAGTTGTCTAACCTTGCTTTATATCACCACAAAGTATAGTATTACGAAAACTTGAAATTAAAATATTTTTGTAGTACTGTCCATACAAACCGGTAATATTCCAAAAGTATATATTATATAAAATGTAATTTCGTTTCGATTCAACATACGCATCATGTTCACATTCTACAATCCAGAAAGCTGCGTTGATTATGCACGCAGCTAGTTTCAATTAAACAAACAAATAATAGCGGATAATTGTAGGATAAAAGAATCTGTTGTGGGCAACACATGACTTACCATATATGGTGCAATAATGAATTTACTCCTTTTACAGTCAAAAAATAATATATAAAATCACGGTACTATGTTTTTAATGTTGAATTGTACATTTGGCGATTTTTCGGGAGACAACATATACTACAATTTCAAAATACCCAATTAACTTATATTTCACGGAACTCTAAATTAGCATTTATCAATATTGATAATCGATAAGCGCTGTTTATTGATCGATAAGCGCTGTTTATAACGTCTCATACGTCAACGATAACCATAGCTTCAATATTAGCTCTGAATAATAAATTTATTTTTATTGTGTAAATCATTTAAATATTACTTCTTTTGAAATAGCAACAGCATTTGTAACAATGAAATGTTAGATTTTGTGATAAATGAATAAAACATGTTGCTCAAAAATTTAACTTCAAAATTGCATAAAATGATCAGTCTACATATAGGCACATGTGGCCCTTCGCAATATATTTAGCTGCAGTTGGAAAAATAATGGAGATCCTATCATGAAAATTGTATTAGAAGATTATTGTTCTAGATGGGTACCTATTTAGCACTTTTTAAGATGTTTTTTTCATCGGCCAGTAATTAAAATTTCTGCAAAAAGAAAGTATCTATTTTTTTTTCAATTTTCGACACTTGAACAATACAACTGAAACTCTTGGCTTCAGATAAAAAAAATGAAGATCACAGTGTTAAAATTGAGGGGTGATTTAGATTTTTCAAATAGTTCTCCTTGCGTCGTTTTCCCGATTTTTTTCTTTTTTTAAAATTTTTCCGTCTTAATAATCTTTAGGAAAAAGCTATCCATCTTTTCGAAATTCTGGCATCTTAGCCTCCTTTAAAATACCCGTGGCATCCGTTTAAAAAGTAATTCGAGATAACAGATCAAAAATTATGGAGGATACTTTTCTTCGGACTTGATCGATTTTCTCTGCTTATTAAGAGAATTTTCGAAAATACTTAACATCTATTTAGTTTTTCGAATTTCAGAAATTTTACTGCAACTCCTCGGATCAAATGCAACATTTACAACAAAACGCGAGATGCTGGACTAATTATTGGCTTTGGTATAAAGAGTACATACCGACAAACATTCATACAAATATGATTTCACGCATCAATAGTAAAATGTTTAGAAACAAGATAATAACGGTTAACATTTAATATTGGTCCAATTTTGGACCAACATTGTATATCTTGGCATTACATTGGAAATATTTCCAGTGTAATCCCAAATATTGGGGTTACATTGGCCTCCAATATTGGCTAAATATTTTCATTATTACGCCAATATTGGTGTGGCATTAGAAACATTTCCAATGAAACGTCAATATTGGCGTAATATTGTCCTAATATTTGGCTAATTCTGTCAAAATGTCCACTTTATCATACTGGTCCAATATTTCCAATATTGGCTGCCAATGTTGGATTGTTACTACGGCTCTACCCAGTAGATCTACCTCTAAATGAATGATGACCCGTGCTAACGCGAGTGCGTTTGATCCAACATATTTCATTCTAGACTAGACCAATTTATGTAAATTATTTTGGTTTTCAGGAATTAAGATTGAACTCCCTGCATAGGCAATCAAAATTCATTCCGCATAACTTTATGCATTCCTTATTTCACCATTCCGTGTAAAGAGTGCAGAATTATCTCCCTCTTGGGGATTCAAATCACGTAGACAATCCGGAACTTTTTTATTCTTTAGTCCTTGAACTTCCGTTTGATTTTATCCTAGCTTTTATTTTTTCCTTTATTTTACGTCTGTGCAGTGCGAGAAATTGTGAAGACACCTCTCCCTACCGTTCTTTCACTTCCACATCACGTATATTGGATATCAAACTAGACAATGTCGTAATGCGGTTTTTTTTTCTGGAACATAACGCAAACGGTATGTAAAGTTCACGTAATCCTGTCACGTGTATAGAAGGAATATTTTCTTTTATCATGGACCAGAATCCTTTCTCCATTCCTAATGAAAGGAAATCAACATTTGCCTGAATTTTGGAATTTACTGAATTTACCCGAAAACTGCCATCGATAGGAAGATGAAATTTTGTATGCACTTATTTTCCCTACATATATAGTATAATGTGCAAGGAAAGTATTGTGACGGTGTCGAAAATCTGAATTTTCGATTGAAGAGCGTGTTTGAAGCATCCCTGAACGCGAATCGAACGTTTTTAAAGTGATGTCTGTGGGTATGAAAGTGTGTGTGCGCGTGTGTGTATGTATGTAAGTGTAGTGTGAGTGTGTATGTATGTAAGTGTGAGTGTGTATATATGTTAAAGTGTGTGCGTGTTAGTAAGTATACGGAAGCGATATCTCACGAATGAATAATGCGGTTCGAAAAACATTGATACGATTATTACAATCAGTGAATACTGAAATTATATTGAATTTAAACGCAATCGGAAGACCCTCAAATTTTCGTATCTATTTTGAAACAATCAGTGCCTTATATGATGATAATTACATATTTATTTCTTAAGCAATTTATCATTACATATCTAATAGCGCCAATTTTAGAACTCTAATATGAGCCTTTCTCGAGATATAGCTCATTTCTTGATAAATTTATCAAAAAAGTTACATAAAATAGAATAAGTAACAAGTATCCTATCTTTATATCATTTGACATTGACGATACAGTTGGAATGTAATGCCTTTCACTGTTTAAGGAACGGGTACGTTTTATTAGGAAGATCTAATTACGTTTTATTTAGGTACGTTTTACGTTTTATTAGGAAGATCTAATTACGTTTTATTTAGGTACGTTTTATTAGGAAGATCTAATTACGTTTTATTTAGGTACGTTTTATTAGGAAGATCTAATTACGTTTTATTAGGAAGATCTAATTACGCTTTATTTAGGTACGTTTTATTAGGAAGATCTAATTATTTTTTATTTAGGTACGTTTTATTAGGAAGATCTAATTACGTTTTATTAGGAAGATTTAATTACGTTTTATTTAGGTACGTTTTATTAGGAAAATCTAATTACGTTTTCTTAGGAAGATCTAATTACGTTTTATTTAGGTACGTTTTATTAGGAAAATTACCGAAAATAAATTGCGTTTTGTAAGGGGTTATAGAGTTATTATATTTCCATAACAAGTAACATAAAAATATTGTACATGGATCTTATGCATCACTAGTTTGTTGTAAAACAAGCAAAGTTCTTGTATTATGTAAGAAAAGTCATGTGCTAGCCACATCATATATTTTTTAATGTAACTATTGAAAACGCAGCAATAAATGTAAAAGTAAACTATTAAATATGCAGTTAGTAATAAATGTTAAAGTATGAAACTATTATACACGCACAAAACTTAAAAATCGGTCAATACATTCCGCTTCCTTTTGCATGCCAGAATCCTGTATTCTTGCAAAGTAGTTTAGAATTCCATTCCTCTTGGGGATTCAAACCACGTTCAAAGCATCCGGGGACTTCCTTTTATCCCCTAGTCCTTGAACTTCCGTTTGGTTCTATTCTAGGTTTTATTTATTCTTTTATTTCATAAAATCTGTGCAATCTGAGAAATAGTAACAACGTACATTCCAGGAATTTGGAATCACGTAAATCTGATATTACTAGACAACTGCGTAGCGATTTTTTTCTAACACGCAATGTTAACTGCATTTGTGACTGATTTAATGCCGGCACGTATGAAAGTTCAGGAAAGGTTTCTTGTAACATTTGGTTTGCTCAGTTCTTTTAATACGAAATCGCACTTTGGTGCACAAAATTTGAAACAGTTGGAGATTGAATATTTTGTAGGTTATAAAATAATTTTGACCATATATAGTTTTATATAAAGTATTCGCATATGACTCAGTGCAAAACGGAGGTTTCAATTTTATAAACAAAAACACTTTTAATGGGTTTAATCAACTCAGCAACTCAAAGTTTTCAAACGTAATGTATTGTATCGTAAAATTATTGGAGAAGTAGCGCAATAGTTACTGGTTTCCATCTGTTGCAGGTTTTTTGGAATGTATTTATATAGTAGTTTAAACCAGACATGGTAATTTCAGAAAAATTGGATATGTAATATAAATTGGATATGAAAAAAAATATTTTACCATAGTTTTATATAAGGTGTTCGAATACAACTCAATGCAAAAGGAAGTTTAAATTTTATAAACTAAACATAATTTTAATGAGTTTAAGCAACTCAGCAAACTCTAAGTTTTTAAACATAATATATTGAATCGTAAAATTATTGGATAAGTAGCATAATAGTTACTGGTTTCATTCTGGTACAGGTTTTTGAAATTTATTTATATAGTAGTTTAAACCAAATTTGCATATTTCAGAAATATTTGATATATTTAATTGAATTATCGTTTGACAAATGAGACAAACATAGATCGAGTCCAGCTCAAAAGAATTAAGATTAACTACTTTGCTTTAACTCTTCAAAACAGAAGATTAATTACTTAAGATTAACTACTTCAGATTAATTACTTTAGCAGATTAACTACTTTAGAAGATTAACTGCTTTGCTTTAACTCTTCAAACACATTACATCCGAACATTTCATAAACAATTAGTTGCATTTTTGAGGTATTATATTTGGACGTCTGTCTGCGCAACGGTTATAGCCCCAAAGCTAGTGAAATTTCAACCCAGCCACTCTCTGTAATATTCATATATACAATATAATGGAAATTAAAATGCACATCACATGTAAATTTGTATAAATCGGTTAGCTTTAAAACTAACTATTATTAGTCGTAAAGTTCAATCTGTTTTTACAAATTTTGACAGTTTTTAAAACGTCATATAAAGCGGCATAAAACACAAAAATGATAGTGCCAGTCTGATTCGGAACCAATAAACAGCTTGCTTCGTCAAGACCAGAATAATAAACGAGTAGGAAAAGGTAGTTGTAACGGCGGGAGGAGAAAAATGAGATAAAAATCTCAGAGGAAGGAACAAACCTCGGAGAAACATCATCCCATGAATGAACTGCAAAAATCGAGGTGAAATTTGAACGTCCAGCACAAAGACTCAAAGCTATTGTTCAATGAGTAGAACTGTGAACACAAGTCTAGGTACTGTAATACGCGGTTTCGACAGTTATATAAGTTGTTGAAACCATCAGTGAAAATGACAATTTATAAATAGCTACAAAAATATAGGAACTCAACAGAAAGTGAGAGCTTACTGGTTTTGGAGACTATAAGAACTAAGTTCGTCAACAAGTGAATGAATAATACAAACCTTGATTAAATCTAAGAATTGTCATAACACTCCTTTTTGTTATCACTAGTACTCGGCTAAGAGACCTGGATTATCGTTGCAATATGATGACCCTGGATCTACGTTGGCTAGGTTAAGGAGCGGCCATACTAAGTGTGCCGATTGTTAATTTTATTAACACTTTACAACAAAGTTGAAAAGTGTTTATGACTTTGTTCATTCTGTTAACACTTTACAACAAAGTTGAAAAGTGTTTATGACTTTGTTCATTCTGTCTGTCTGTCTGTCTGTCTGTCTGTCTGTCCGTTAGCACGATAACTGCCGTAAAAATGAGTTTATCAAAATGAAATTTTAGTATGTTGTTCAGACGGTCTGTAGGACCTATGGGAATATAAATAAATAATATCACCCAATTAATTTTTTATTGAACCCGGGTTGAAAAAATGAAATACATTGAACCCTATGGGACCTAATTTTTCAAACATTTTTTAAGTAAATTTAAAATTCACGAATTGCTTCGAAATTTTTAGGAAATATTCACATTATCCCATAGAATATATAAAAAAAAATTCAGTAAAATATGTTAAGTAGTTTTTTAATTAAAAAAATTATTTAATATAGGGAAAAAAACAAATTCAATTAAATTCTGACTTTGGAATATCTTCCAGAAAGAAAAGAGAGAGATATTATATAATAAATATATCTCCCTTTGTTTAAACGTTTTGCATATGGGAGTGGCTTCATATTTTAAAATAAATTTGGTAGATAACAATTTTTCATTTTTTTTAAATTTTATATAACTCTTCTTGATAAATTTAATTGATGGCATTTTAAATGCACTTTCCTACGTCCTAGAGAGTTAAAATTTGGTACACAGCTTAAATTTGTTGAACATTTTATTCGACAAAAATTTGATAGATCTTTAAATATAGATCATACATTTTTTTCGAAATGGCCTGAAAATAATCCCCGTTCACTTCTATAAATCATTGGTGTAATATTGTTAAAAATTCTGATGTGGACAGCACATGTCTTTCTCTGCAGACTCATATTCGTTCTCTCTTTATTTATTTAATGATAATTTGAGTTTATCTGCACAACATAAGTATTTTAAATGACATTGAATTTACACGTTAAACTTAAATTTGGTTCTCATTTGATAGCTGGACTTATTGTCAAAGGTGGCGTAGCGAAAACGCGAAAAAACTAGAATATCTCAAGAACGGCTAGTCCTAGAGTAATGGGGTTAGTCTTATTCTTTTTGTTGTCAAAAATCACATATAAAATAGGAATTTAATTGATGTAATTGAGCACACGTAGTCTTTTATTTTTATATATAGCGATTTTTGCTGGCCATTTCGCAAAAATAGCCCGTTCCTTTTTCCCGAATCGTAGTAGAATAACCTACAAATGATTTATATACAAAATTTTGTTAAATTTGGTATATAAATCACTTGTAGGTTATTGAAATATTATACTCCAAATTTTGTTAAATTTGGTTCATTAGTTTTTAGCTAGAGTGGATAAAGGCAATTTCTGCGGCCATTTCGCAAAGAAGGCAGATTCTTTTATTACGAATCGTACTATAATCTAATGAACATCAGGATTTCCCATAAAAAACATAGCTACCAAATTGTATGAAATTCGGTCCATTAGTTTTTCAATTAGAGTGGATGTAATATCCACACAGACACACAGAAACATACACAGATACACCCTTACACACACAGACGTCTTCCTAAAAGTAGTTTTTTCGTGTTCTAGAAGTCCCAAAACGTGTAGATCCTTTGAAAATTCGAGTTCCGATCTTCGGCACGATTCCAATACTTTGAGTATATACACATACACATATATATTATCTGTGTATTATCTGTGTATCTAAATTCCGTGCCTATGCAATTACAATAGTTGTGATTTTAAATGATCCCTAAACTTTTATTATTTCTTCAAGGAAGCCTAATTTTAACATATGCAGAATGCAAATATCTCAAGCGATTGTAAGATGAATTACATAAGAATTGCTGAATTTTTTTCACACAAAATTATTTAGCTCTGGAGTCTGGAATACAAGTGATATGAATGAAATATTCATTGATTTTGCATAAAGAATCAGATGATTTATATTTCGATACAGTTTTAAATATTTAAGTATAATAAATTACTGTAGTACTGTGATAATATAAAAGATATTACCACTGAATGAATCACATTTTAGAAATTTTTAAATGAAATTACATTTCAGTTGGAAAGTGTTTCATAATCAATGCTTATGCATGATTGATCTTTCTTGTTTATTAATATTATAATTGTCAAAAATGCATTTTACATTAAATTAATTATTAATTTGTATATTGATTATACATGTAATATGTTCTAAACATACTGCTGTGTACATTGCGTTGGTGGCCGCAAAACCCACCCATTTTTGTGCTTAACGGGATACTAAGTTAACAAACTAAAAATAAGGTTAATAGTAAAGGAACTAACATTTATTTATCACATACTTAATTTACACTCCTTAGTTGTACAAATTCAATAAGTATCACAATAGTGGAATACATCTCAAGGGTAGTTCGGTAGGGTGTAATGCCAGATGAATTGATATTTGGTTGGAGCACTTGGTGGGATGCATTAATTAGCTTTTCCTTAAAAACACAAATTTAGACAGAGAGGTTATCCTCATATAGTTAATTGTACGGTACCTGATCTTCTTTCATATAACTTGGGTAACACCGATGCTTTGTCACACTTTACACTTGCAATACCAGATAAACATGAGCTCTCCTTCGAATTCCTATATCAGAGACGCACACACAAGTCTTAACACTGCCACAGCCGCTTACTCTTTTCTAGTCCAACTCCAACAGCCTGCCTTGACCAATTCTGACCTTCAACTTTGAGCAACTCTCACTTATATCCCTTTTTCGGTCGGCGGTCTACGTGCTGGAATGTAGAGCTGAGGGCTAATCCGTAGACATGGGGTCGCCGTCTCGGTTGCCGCCAAACGGCTTAGAGTGGTATGTAAACATGGGGCGTGGTATGTAAGATATGGGACCACCTGTATACTATCGCCCACCTGCTTAGCATGGGGATAATCCGCCCGCAATCCTGGTTCTATCATTTTAATCCTTCCAAATATTTAATACTTTACATTTCTGGCATTACACTAAGGATATGAAATTTGAACGAGGAGACAGTTTTCCCTCCTTGTACCTGTTCTTCCTCCGCGGCTACTCCCTCTCATATTCTCTACTGAATGGAAGCCTCTTTTAATCTTCTGGTAGAGGACCAGGAGAGAGTAGCCTCGTTGCTTTATGGGTGGCGTGATCTTTCGGACTTGACCTAATATTTTCTAGATGAAGGGACATAGCAATAACACAGTTGAATAAATTAAACGATATTGAAAATTAAAGATGTTTCCAAACAGAAGCGAAGAAGGGACAGTTATAATTAATAAACGAGTTTGATTGTTAAGCAATCAAAACTTCCAAGAATGTCTAATTTAAAAATGAAATTAAGAGTAAAAATAAGCTGAGCTTAAAAAAAAAAATTTAAATCATAATTAGAGTCCCAAGAATGTAACATAATTCATGTGGTCTTTAATACGAAATTAACAAGCTCTTTTAGTTTGATCAATATGACCAAGACCACATGCGCATGGAATGTGATAAACACTTCCCATCGATGCAAAATAGGAATGAGGTCTGCAAGAGAAAATAAATTAATTTTGTTAAGAAGTTTTAGTATTCCAAGTACACACCAAAAATTGAAACGTGATAAAATATTGGCTACCTTATTTATAAGTATCAGAAAAACAAAAAATTTATTCATTGAACATTTTTGCACAATGTCTGATCAACGCTATTTCTAAGGAAGGTTGAAATTTGCGTTTTTTATTAATATCCCTACCATCTCTGGACCTAATGCAACGGCCAATGGACAACTGTAATGAGTACCGCCGATGGACAACTGCAATTATCAAAGACATTAAAGCTGTCATAGAAATGAATTTGCGTATAAAAAATTAATTACTTACATATAAGTAGATTCATTGAAGCATGTTAAAAGCAAAGGACTCACCTGAAAAGAAAAAAAATCATATTAAAATCCAGATAAAAGTAATATATATATATATATATATATATATATATATATTTGTTGATTGTCTTTGTCCTTATGACTTGCATTATTATTTCCTCTTTTTGTCTTAATTTCTTTTATTTCTTTGTATTTGTAGAAAATTTTGGAATAGTGTATTATGAGTTACTACATACATTCTAACTTTGGATTTAATAATTTATATTTATATATATATATATATATATATATATATATATATATATATATTATATATATATATATATATATATATACTACATGTCATTCTTTTTCAATTCCTTAACTTATATATAGAACAGGGGGAAAAAGGGGTATTTTAAACCAATTTATAATGTTTTATTTATAATGTTCTCTTTATCTTTATATATATATATATATATATATATATATATATATATATATATATACAGTGAAACCCCGATTTTACGTTTCTCAAGGGACTGGGTGAAAAAAACGTAAAATGCGGGAAATACATAGAATGCAAAAATCAAATAGAAAAAAACTAAAGGTAGTAAACATGACTCTTTCAAAAGGTATGATATGTATATTTTACGAAAAGAACATTATTATACATACCATTTTAAGATCATTTTAACACATTTAGTTACGAATCCTGGCGTTTAGGTTGAAAATAGTCCGTAATAGTGCATTGTTTTTTAGTCATTGAGTTCAAAGTGAATGCAGCATCTTCTAGGATTGAAATACTTTGCAAGTTTTTTCCCTGGTCTTTATAAGAAAGAAAATAGTCTTTCACTATTTGTAAGCTCTTCAATGCAATACTGAAAGAAGGGACGGGCTGTGCTTCCGGTTGTTCTTGTTCATATTCATCGGCAGACGAAAAGTCCATAAGGTCGTCTACGGATGGAGCAGTAGCTCTTTCAGCTTCGCATGTTTCTAAGTTTTCCGGGATGTAATCTCCGAAGTCATAGATAAGTGTTTCGTTGTCCTCCTCCGAGTCCACCGCAGCTGATTCTTCATCTGTTCCCGGTTCATTAGACGCTACGATTCCGCTTTCTTCAAAACAATGGGAAATGCACTGTTGTGTAACGTTTCTCCACGACGCAGAAATAAAATGCATAGCCTCTAGAACACTTAACTTTAGTTTGCAGGCGTCATTTAGGTTTCCATTTTCTAGTTCAGCTACAGCTTTCCGGACAAGTTGCTTTCTGTAATAAACCTTGAAAGATCGAATAATGCCGAGATCACAAGGCTACAATTTGCTTGTACAATTTGCAGGAAAAAATACGACACGCACATTAGACAGCTGCAAACCCGGATGTGCAGTGCATTGATCAATGAACAAAATTATTTTACGATTTTGCAACTTCATTTGTTTGTTTAGTTTGCGCAAAAAGTCTTCGAAAAGGGCTTGGGTTATCCACGCTTTTTTGTTTGCTTCGTACTTTGTCGGAAAACTTCTAACGTCTTTGAAGCATCGTGGTTTGCGCGTCTTTCCAACAACAAGAGGCGTCAGCTTCTCACTTCCATCAGAATTACAGCACAGTAAAACCGTAAGGCGCAATTTAGACATCTTCCCTCCATGGCAGGAGGCTCCTTTAGCAACTTAACTTTTATCCGGTAGGAGGTTAAAGAAAAGTCCGGTCTCGTCCGCATTGAATACGTCCTTTGATCAAACTTGGTAGATTTTTCTTCCATTCTTCTATTGTAGCTTCATCTACACTTGATGATTCTCCCGAAAGCGATCTATACACAAGATTATGTCTTTTTTTCATTCTGTCAATCCAGCCATTTGAAGCTGTGAAGTCTTTCAAACCGTCTGTGAAGTCTTTCTTTTTCCGTTTCTTGGAATTTATTTCATCCACTTTCTCGATGTTTTTTTCAATGCATTATTTTCCCTGTAGTATGGATTGCAGGGTTGTCACGGGAATTCCTTGCGATTGAGCGAACGCTAATTTGGTTCCGTGAAATTCATCAAATTGTTTAACAATTTCGGCTTTCTCGGCAACAGAAAAGTTTTTGCGTTTTTTACTCGTCATTTTGGCACAAAAAGGTTAGAAATGCGACTACCGCGTGCTAACAGCAACTGAAAGGCTTATCTGAAAACGTGGAGTAGGGTAAGGCCTGCCCCCCCCCCTCCCCGATGAAAGAAAAGGAGCCACCCCATCTGATTGGTTAACTGGAGTGTTCTTCCCCGGGAAGGGAGCAGTCCGCGCAGCGGGTGTTCAACAAAGGAAGAGGGGGTTGGAATCCAAGAAGACAGGAGTCTGGACAGGAAGACAGGATTTCAGAAGACAGGAGTGTGTGGAATGCGTTTCTGTTTTCATGATTAACTTTCAACAACGTGGATTAGCTTTAAAAAAGCACAAAAGGAAAAAATAGTAGTATTGCTTTTTTTTTTTTGCAAATTATTTTGTAAATTATTGTAAATTTTAATTTTTTTTTTACTTTCCAGTCCAGGGAAAAAACGTAAAATGCGGGAAAGTCCATAAATAACAAACTTACAATCCGGGTTAAATTAACATGTATTGGTATACGGAAAAATGGGACCTGATGAAAAAAACGTAAAATGCGGGGAAAACGTAGATTCGGGGGACGTAAAATCGGGGTTTCACTGTATATATACAGCGATCCCTCACTTATACGCGCTCTCTTTTATGCACGTTTTTCACTTATGCGTGTTTTTTCCACGGCCCCGGCCAGGAATATAGGAAAACAATGATAACTCTTATTTATTTATGCGCCGCACTAAAAAAGCACCTCTCACTTATGCGCGTCGCAAAAAAAAAATTTTCAGTTCAAAAAGTAGGTTCCTCAAGTACTCAGGTATGGCTTATCTTCAGAATTTTACCCTTTTTGTTCTGCTGCTAAAAATGCGTCTTCTCGCCCTTCCCTTATTGTTCAGATTTCAGGAACATATTCCTCTACCTTATACATAGGGGTGTACGTGGGGGGTTCTTGTGATTGACGTCAGTAAAAGTCGCAGCCAATTAGAGAGGTTAGTGCGGTACGTACCACGTGGCATTGATCGCTAACGAAATAACAATCTTTGGAGTTTCGGTTAGATGGTTACGTTTTAAAATGGCGAAAAGAACGATATTGTCGCTTTCGTTTAAAATGGATGTTATTAAAAAATTCGAAGAAAATCCTTGCACCTCAAAAAAAGCTTTAGCGGAGCATTTTATTGTCCCAGAATCGACATTGAGAGGGATTTTAAAAAATTGGGAGGCGATAATAGTAGCTCGTCGAGAATGTGGAATTCAGTCGAAGAAAAAAAGCAGAATTCATGACGAAAAGTACGAAGAATTTGAGAAAGTTTTGGTGCTATGGTTTAAAGAAGCTCGTGCATCGAACATTCCTGTTAACGTTGAGCTTCTAAGGGTGAAGGCCGTACAGTTGTCAAAGTGTTTTGGAATGGAAAACTTTTCTGCATCACATGGATGGATTGGAAAATTCAAAAATAGGCATGGCTTGGCAACTCGTGTCCTTTCTGGGGAAAGTGCGAGTGGCAATGAAGGAACTGTAGAGCAATAGGAAAAAGACTTGGCTACTTTAGTAAACGGATACGAAACGAAAAACATCTAAAATTGTGACGAAACTGGTCTTTTTTTATAAAATGATGCCCGACAGAACCTTAACATTCAAGGGAGAACCATGCCATGGTGGGAAAAAAAGTAAAGAAAGACTAACTGTGTTGCAACGCCGATGGTTCGGAAAAATTCCCGCCATTGGTCATTGGCAAATCAAACAAATCTCGCTGTTTTAAGAAAGTGATGAAGCTTTCTTACGACTACACTAGCAACAAAACGACGTGGATGATATTGCACATTTTCTTGGATTGCCTTCATAAATTCAACAGGAAAATGGAAAAAGAAAAACGTAAAGTTCTCTTATTCATGGATCAGTGTCCTGCTCACCCACAAGATCTTCCAACTTTTAACAACACGAAAGTTGTGCTTTTTCCTGCGAATTGCACGAGCAACATTCAACCTTTGGATCTGAGTGTCATTCGTTGTATGAAAGTGCACTACAGAACAACTTTAATCCGTCGACTTCTGGCTGCTTTAGAAACAAAACGTGCAACGAAAGACGAATTGAAGCAAGTTACCGTTCTTGATGCAATTCATATGTTGTGCTCATCATGGAGAAACATCACTGACAAGTGTATTAAAAGCTGTTTTAAGAAAGCAGGATTTTCGTTTTCAACAGAAAATGAATGTGAGAAGCCAGAAAATGAAAGTGAAAATTGTGAAAATGACATAAACTGAAGAAGTTTGGCATACTGTATCTGGTGGACTCGCTACGTGTACTTTCAACGAATTCGTTGATGTAGATGAAAATTTAATCACAGCTCAATTGCGGGAAATTGGAGACATTGCAGCTGAAATAAATGGTGCTGACAAAGATGAAGAAGTGGACGACGATGATGAAGAAGATGCGGCAAAAGTTCCTCCAACTCACACATCAGCATTAGAAGCATTAAAAACTCTGCGTGACTATTTTCAGTTTAATTCCGGAAGCAAAGGAACTTTATCACGTCTTGATGAACTTTAAAAGACTCTCTTTGAAAATTCAAGAATACAAAAACAATCCTCGATTGTAAATTTTGTGAGAAAGCAGTAATAGGAGTAAAACGAAATTTGAGTATGTAAGCATTTCCATTTTCTTTGTGTTCTTAAAAAATAGTAATTCATTAAAAAATAAATTCATTGCATTTTGAAACTAATCTTATTTATATTTTTCAGTAGTATATACATAGTATTAATTAACAATATAATGTAGTACAATGTACTGATGTTTCACTTTTAAGCTTCCTTTTGTGGTTTTTCGCTTATGCGCGTCTCTCATTTATGCGCTTTTTTCTCGCTGTCCCCTGCGCCCGCGGCATAGATCAATTGTTTTCTTCAAGGAAGTATTAGAAAGAGAAGAAACAATTATTTAAATAACTCAATCCGTAGAGTCATCTGGTCAGCTGGAGATTCGTGGTTCGATTTTCCACTTAGACATGAATTATTTTCATCATTTAAAGTCCTACATGAAAGTCAATTCTTTGAAAAATATCTGACTAAATGTGATAAAAGACCAAACCAAAGTAAAAGATTCAAACCATTTTTCTTATAGTCGTGTTTCATTGCAGATAATGGAATTAAGGATCCGGTTTCGCCCTTAATATGCGCTCGTCAGCATGGAATATTATTAACAGTATGTCTATTGTTATAGCTCGTCAGCATGGAATAGCTAATAGCTCATTAGCATGGAATAGCTATTCTTATAGCTCGTCAGCATAGAAAAACTTTTATTATAACTCATCAGCATGGAAAAGCTATTGTTAAAGCGTGTCAGCATGGAACAGCTATTATTATAGCTCGTCAGCATGGACACGCTACTGTTATAGCTCATTAGCATGGACAAGCTATTGTTATAGCTCGTCGGCATGGAAAAGCTATTATTATAGCTCGTCAGCATAGACAAGCTATTATTATAGCTCGTCAGCATGGACAAGTTATTGTTATAGCTCGTTAGCATGGAAAAGCTATTATTATAGTTAGTCAGCATGTTAAGCTTTGAACTTGTCCATGTTCAGAGTTAAAATTCTAGCTTCTGTTCAAACTGAAAATAATGAACTAAAATCAGAATTATTATTTTTTATCCAACCGCAAATGCAATAAATATTTTTAAAATCTAAAAAAGCATGTGACGTGTAAAAAAAATGCATTGTACCTCTACTCCCAAACTGCACACTAGAAAAACGTAAAATAGAAGTTAGGGAGAAAATAATCCTCTATATATCTTTCCCGGCTACACAAACAAGCCATCACTTTGGGTAATAAGTCGTTTTTGAAATACTAACCTAGCCATTTCAAGATAGATGTTGTATTGTGTTACACATAGATTTTCTGGAAACAAACTAAAGGAGGTTACGAAATGCAATTTCCAAACACTTTCTACGTGTTTGCATAAAAAGTATTAGGGAACTTTACAAAGAATGTTTTTTCTATGTATTTAAATAAAAAGGTCTCCTTCATATCGTAAAATTATGCTAAGAAAAAAAACCTTTAAAAGTAAAATTAAATATTATATTGTACTTTAAAATGTCTCTAAACGGCATAAAAAAATTAAAACAATAAAATGTATGCAAATCAAAAGAGTTGATTACAAACGAATTTTAGATTATAATGGGCAAAGGATAGACATTATATTTTACTAGTATAGATTGCTCTATCTGCATGTATGTTTATTTGTGTGCAGCATAGTGGTAAATCTAAGCGACTCACAGCTACGAAATTCGTTGCAGTGATAATCCAGGTCAAATCCCGAGACATTTAGGAGCGATTGAAAGAATTTTATTTAAACTATATGACCGTTTGAAAAGAAATCAGAATTGTATCAAATATCAAAATATTAATAATTACATCATAAATTATTGCTGGATCATAAGTCACCAGCTTGAATTTTCATCAGCCTCCGTTTTTGAAAAGTTCTCTTCTGTTTTCGATTTGGATTTCTTTTAAATTTCTTAAACAAATTAATATACCAGTAATCGGCTTCATGATTTATCAGCGACACCACATTTCCCCGAGGTATAGCATGACCAGGTACAGGTCTAAATTTTGTTTCTCTGCTCTGCACGTTCAGTTCATATTATTTATTTTGTTTTTTGTTTGTCAGAGTCATATTTCCTTGATTTTCTATTTTTCTCGATTTACTTTCCTTTCGTCATACTAGGTGGCGCTACTATATTAAACGCTGTCGTTTTGCCATTTTCTGTTGGGTAATCATTGCCTAGAGTTCATTTGGGTATTCAGGTCCATGCTTGTTCGTAACCTTGGCTTGTTCGCACTTGAAAAGGAAATCTGAATATTTCTGAGACATCGTCAGCTAATTTAACTTTATTTGCACTGTGTTTTTCGTTGTGTTCTACTTATACTTATTTAAATATAGTTTGCCTCGACGTTTTGAAACCTACCATTCTACTTATGTAAAATTCGAAGAAAAATGGACCAAAAAAGAGAATATAACATTCTCTTTTTTGGTCCATCTGTGGAAATTGTGTACATGTTCTTTTCTTAATTTTGGAGTATGACTCGTAAAAGAACAATTAAATGTAAATACAATACCTAGAACAATATGTGTTTATTAAATGTCTTCAAAATATCTACTACTAAAAATATTAAATTGATAAAGCAATTTTGAAAATTATAATGTGAGAAATTTGGGACAACAGAATATGAAAATTAAAAAAAAAATAAACATATAAGCTGATATGAGCAACTGATGATTTTGCCTACAGATTCAAATGCATTTTCCTCTATTTAATTATAAAAATTGAAATGAGAAATCCATTTTATCGCAAAATATAATATCTAAAATAAATGCTTATACTAAATTGGATCAAATTTGCAATTTTTAGATATTTTGTATATGGCGACTTTACAATTTTACTTGGTTTAAAACCTGTCGTGAACTGGAAAATAATGATATGGCATTTTTAAATGTGTACCAGTTGACATTTTAGTAGCTCACTACTGTGTGTGTATGCATGTAATATAGTTTATAAACTTAGTTTCCTATTTATTTTTCTTTTGTAAGTTGTAGGGGCTGGTCATAGTTCATTTATATTATGAGCACATGTCCAAAATATAGTTATAAAGCACTATTTATACAGGGTAATTTAAAAAAGATGGGCCAAACTTTACGAGTTGGTAGTACACACCAAACCAAGCATTTTTCACCATAGTATACTGGGTCGGAAATGAAACGTAAAAGCGTTACAGGGCGCTTACTCGTTGAGAAGCGACCGCTCCGCAAACTTGAAAGCGTCATTCTGGTTGATGTTTTCTGGTTGAAGAAAGCCACGTATGCAAATTTTCGTAAAACGAAATGTACGGCCTTATCAGTTTGCAGCAGTTATTCACAATTCCAACTTTAATGAGAGGCCGATCTGTCCTGTATTGACTTCTCTTTGTGAGGATATCCCAAGAGTCTTGTCCATGACACTCCCCTTGAATCTGAAGAGGAACTCGTCGTCTGAATTTCGACCGCTGCTGCCGCAGTGCGCGATATGTCTGGTCTGTTCGAGAGAGTTCGCCAATTCCTCCATCGCAACTGTGAGACGTGCATTCGGGTTAGCAGTCGCTCTTTTGAGCCATTATTGTAATCATTGTTTATTAAATGTCATTTTGTAACTTCTAAGTCATTCTTGTGTTTTCGCTTCACCTCATCGTTTTCACCATTACGTGCCCACTGGCGCCTTTACGTTTTATTTCCGACCCGGTAAACTATGGCAAAAAATGCTTGGTTTGGTGTGTTCTACCACCTCGTAAAGTTTAGCCCATCTTTTTTAGTCACCCTGTATACTAGTGTGTACCATTCCTGAAAACTATCAAGATCGCAATTTTGTCCCTTTTTTATTTCTATTAGTTCTTGGCATGTAGCCCCCTCAGTTAGATTATTTTCATTTCAATTTGTTTCACCTCGTAATATATGTGTATATGCGTACTTAAGTACATCACATGATGAGTACACGACTTGAGTGATAGATGCCCCCACGTATTTGACGTTGAAAATAGCTTCTTGGTGTTTGAAAACCACTAATTTATGTGTAGGCTGTTTTCTTTTTTCTTTTTTTTTTTATAATATCGGTAACTGTTATCTGTAACTTATCACTCATATCGGTAACTTATCACCTGTTATTGCTTTTAATTATAGTTGCACGGTTAATTATATTTAAAATACACACCATAATAATTTCCAAATTTCAAGTATATAGGATAACAGAAGAGCAAATTCCTCACTGCGGACTTCACCAATTTCCATCTCATAACCATATGCCATTTTGTCGGTGCCGTCTTAGTTTCTCTTTCCGAGGAGATATTTAATATGTGCTACTCGACCTATTTAAAGATCATGGTCGTAAAAATTGGTTAATGTTATATGTAACTCAACACATTTATTAGGGGAGGAGAGTATAAATAAGTTTATATATTATTATATTTCTGAAAGTTATAATTAGCAACTCCATAGAGAAATTTAAGAGTAATTTCTGAATTTTCCGTAAATAATACAATTGCTCACGGAAACTGAGAGATGACATTAACCAGGTTTAGTTGAAGAAAATTACGTAATTTTCTTACATTATTTTACACTCTGTTTTAAACTCTGTCAATGTTGACAAATAATGACAAATTTTTAGACTGCTTTATAATAACTTACTGCATTTCTGTATATTAAATATTCAAGGTTTAGTTGTAGATGGTAGAAGGGTTAAAATCTGCGTAGAAATATCTACAAAATAGTTGACTTAATTTATTTTATGATCGTTACAATCACCATTGTCTAGCCACATTGCATAGATTTTTATGATAGTAAGTCCCAATATGCAAATATTTATAGTAGCAAAAAAAATCTGATGTGGGCAGCACATGACTTTCCTTATATAATGCAATGTATTTACTACTTTTACAGTAAAAAACAAAATAGGTTATTCTTATAGCCGATACTTATATTTTTTTCAAGATAATGAATTTTCGTTAAATAGTCGTTATTTTCATTGATTTAGCAACATTTTTATCCATTTGGTGAGATTTTCTTTGATTTGGTAACATTTAAAAAAGTCGCCAAGTTGGCGACATGTAACTCAATACATTTATCTCGACAAGCATTATGGACAAAGAAATAATTAATTCTTATAGCAGATAAATGACTATTGGTGTTCAAATATAAAAGTATTACTCAAAGTATCTTTTTTCATGAATGGAACGAGCTAGATTCACGAAAATGATGGCACCCAATTTATCGCATGGCATTATATATGAAAAGTGAACATGTTTCTCAATAGGAAATATTTTTTTTTTATTTTATATGACTTTTTGATAATTTTTTTTGAAAAATGTGCAATATTTCGAGAACGGTTCATGTTAGCGTTCTAAAATTTATGTCAATCGTTTTCTAATGAAACATTACATAAGAAATGTCTATTTGCGTAACTTTATTAGCGGTTTTGATTTTTTGACGATTTTTTCAAAATTTCACTCGAAAATTTAGGGGGGGGGGGGTTCTTAACATTCGATTGTGCATAAAAACAACAGGCTTCCAATGTTTACGGATTGTGATTTTTGAGCCAAATTTCGTTCGAATCGGTCCATTCGTTCGTCAGTTATCGTCTCCACAGACTCACTGACACACACACACACACACACACACACATACTTTCACACACACACACACACAGACATCACCTCAAAAATGTTTGATTCGTGATCAGGGATGCTTGAAACGTGCTCTCCCGTCGAAAACTCGAATTCGAATTTTCGACCCCGTCACAATACTTCCCTTATACATTATGTATATAAGGAAAGTAAAAAACTAAACGAAAAATATGGTAATGAATTTATATTTAGTAAGAAAAGAGGAAAATCAAAAGGAAACTGTTTCTTTCGATTATTTATGAAGATGCTAGTTATTTCTGAAGTTAATATTCCAAATATACAGAGATATTTTCTGGGGATAAACGGGTATGCGGCTAACTCCCAGTTTTCTATTTTTTGTTAAATTTATTTGAAATTGAGAAATGTTATACATTCCGATTGAAATATTTCTTTTTGCAAGAGATTTGCATTTTCACAAAAGCATTTTATAAATTGCAAGATAAAACAAGTTTTTCAATATCCGCAGCAGTGGCACAGCAATGGCATATGGAAAAGCAGGATCCATCATTAAAAATAGGACGCAGCGTTCGGGTTTGTTACGCGATATAAAACACGTATTTTGAAAATTCTGAATTTTTCGGGGTGATTTTTTAAACGCCACCGTATATTATGTCCACAGATTCACAAATAAACCGAGAAGAATGAGATAATTGAAAAAGAAAATCTTCGATTTGTTATGAACTTGTAAAACGCTCTGAAGTTTCTTTTCCCCTTTTCACTTTCGTCTCTTTCGAAGACCAGAGAAAACACCCGTGTAGGCAATCCTTTCCCATGACATGAATTTAGTGTTGTCATACGAAGTTTGATAAAGGATAGCCAGATTTGGCGACTTCTCGAAGGTTCGAGAAATATCGCGAAATCACCGATATTCTACGTGATATGCGAGATTTCGAGAAGTTTCTATGGAGAATCTATAAAAAGGAGTCATCACTCAATCGGAGAGCAATTGACGAAATATGAGACTTTCGTCAATGTGCTCAACTGTGACTTTCGTCAATGATTTGAGAATAGTAGCTGCTGTTTTGTGAAATGATTTTCGTCAATGTTTTGAAAATAGTATCGGTCATTTTGTGAAATTAGTATTTAAGTGTTTTACTGTTTATTATTCCTGTTTACGCTTTGTTTGTGAATAAACCTGTTAGTTATCCAGAAAATTGGGTCATTATTTTATCCTAAGCTCACCCCACGTTGTAACAGTATTTTGGTTTACAGAGTCCACTTCGAAAATAAGAGTTTGCAATTAGTTCAACTGTAGAACAATTAGCTCAACTGTCCCAATAGCTCAACTGTAGAGCGTCGGCATGCCAGTACGAAGATCTGTGATTCGATTCCCGGTTGGGACAGCTAGGTTCTTTACAATGGTACCTGAATAAATTAACCCTGTAGGTTAGTGAAGATGTTGAAGGTCTGGCAGTGACCCTAGCACGACTAGTACGGATTCGGTGGGCTATGGTATGAGCATCGATTTCAAATCGGGAGGTCAACGACTACGTAGCCTGGATAATAAAATAGTAGCAGGAGGCTAATCTGACGTAACTTAGCAGGAGATAATTAGTCAGATGGATAGTTTCATGCCAATCTGACATTAGAAGGTGGATACTGCAGAGTAAATTTAGATGATAAGAGCTTGCAATTTTATTCCAACTCAACGGGAAAGCTTTGGCTGGCCAGTATTATGATTCAATCCGAGGTTCGATTGCCAGTTGGAGCAGCGAGGTTCTTTATAAAGTGTATAGATCCATCAAAATTCGAGATCTGGATTTTTAACCACATTACAATACAGTCGTTTTCCATATTATGTTCAATATAGGTAAAGTAAAACCAGTAGATATATCCTGAAGAATTCAGTACACTTTTACTTCCATTCCACCTACTCGAAAAGCGTATGTATAGATGATTTCGAACCCCCCCCCCCTCTCATCCCATCATAACCCCCATCTACGCAAACAAGCCATAATTCTAGGAAATAAGTCTTTTTGAAGAGCTTGCCATCCTCTTTCAGAATAGATGTGATATTACGTTGCGAGTGCATTTTCTGGAGTCAAAAGAAATATAACGAAATATAATACTCGTGTCCTGTCTGTGTGCTTACTTGGGAAAGTTTCCTTTCTATGGATGGATTATGTCATGGATTGGAAAAAGGAAAATATATGTTTTTCGAAGTTGCATTTATTTCTATCTAAACTCTCCGCAATTCTTAGGCTGAAATATATTCTATTAGAACGCATCCAAGCAGGTGTGCACGTCAGTTTTTCAAGATGTGTGTTCCCGAGGATTTGCAATGTGAATTATGAGTCTAGATAGCAGTTGTTAAGCTTAAATGAGAAGATATGAATTCTAGAATGAAAGGCATCGAAGTGGATATTTAAAAATATTTTGTAGATATTTAATTATTTAAGGTGAGCGAATGTTCAGTATTTTATGAAAAAAAAATTGAGATTTTTACTTTCCTTATATACATAATGTATAAGGAACGTATTGTGACGGGGTCGAAAATTCGAAATCGAGTTTTCAACGGGAGAGTTCGTTTCAAGCATCCCTGATCACGAATCAAACATTTTTCAGGTGATATCTGTGTGTGTGTGCGTGTGTGTCTGAAAGTATATGTGTGGGTGTGTCAATGAGTCTGTGGAGACGATATCTCACAAACGACTGGAGCGATTCGAATGAAATTTGGTACAAAAATCACAATCAGTGAATACTGGAAGCCTATTGTTTTTATACGTAATCGAATGTTCTGAATTCCCCTAAATTTTCGATAAAAATGTTGAAAAAATCATCAAAAAATCAATACATTTAATAAAGTTACGCAAATAGACATTTCTTATGTAATTTTTTCTTAGAAAACGATTGACGTAAATTTTAGTTCGCTAGCATGAACCGTTCTCGAGATAATGCACATTTTTTAAATAAATTTATCAAAAAATCCCATAAATTAAATAAAATCTATTAACTGTTGAGACACATGTTCACTTTTCATATGTAATATCATGCGATATATTGGGTGACATTATTCTCGTGGATCTAGCTCGTTCCATTCATGAGAAAAGGTACTTTGAGTAATTCTTTTGCATTTGAATGCCAATAATCATTTATATGCTATAAGAATAACTTATTTCTTCGTCCATAATGCTTGACGAGATTTTGGCGACGAATTTGGCGGATCTTTTAAAATGTTGCCAAATTAACGAAAATCTAGCCAAATGGATAAATATGACACTAAATCAATGAAAATGACAACTGATTGACGAAAATTCAATGTCTTGGAAAGAATATAAGTGTCTACTAGAAAACCTATTTTTTTACTGTAAAAGTAGTAAATTCATTGCAATATATAAGGAAAGTCATGTGTTGCCCACATCATATTTTTTAATATTTATTCCTGTACACTTTTCTTTCGAAATTCGCAAGCGGTTTTGCTATATGGCGAAAAGCGTTCATAACTACTAAACAATTCTATCCTTTTATTTCCATTTAAAACTATATACAAGTCATTCACTCATTTGATAAAAGTATGGTTAATATTTTGACATATTTTTCCATTTTAAGTTAAAGACGTGAAACACATGAAAAACGAAATATTTCATTGACCTATAAATTATGATATTTGATTCTAAATAAAAGAAATACAATAAAAATTAACTATCTTTGCAACCAGTATGAACACAATCATTTTTGTAACTACTAAAATTTTTTTACATTTTTTCCCAATTAAAACTACTTACAAAACAAAACATTCACTCATTTGATAAAAGTAAGTATAGATAATGTTTTGATATTTTTTTCTATTTTAAGTTAATAAGAAAAATCAATCATGCATAAAGCATTGATTATGAATCACTTTCAAACTGAAATGCAATTTTATTTAAACATCTCGAAAATGCAATATAATCAGCACTGATATATTTTTTAAATTATCACAGTACTAAAATAATTTATTATACTTGGAACCTTAAAACTTCATCAAAAAAGTCAAATTTAAAAAGCGTCTGCTTCTCTATATAAAATCAATGAATATTTCATTCATATCACTTATATTCCAAACTCCAGAGAATAATTTTGCTTGAAAAAACTTCAGCAATTCCTGTACAACTCATCTTACAATCGCCTGATTTGTTTACATTGAGCATGCTATAGAAATTAGGTTAGGAATATAGGAATAATCAAGTTGTTAGGTTTGTAGGAATAATCAAGTTTAGTGATCATTTAAAATAAAAAATATTGTAATTGCGTTGGCATATAAGTGAGATACACTTATAATATGCAAAAATAAAGTGTTTTTAGTACGGATGCAACACTAACTATAAATTTAAACGGTCTTTAAATATCACGACGTTTAGACTGGGAAAAAATGACGGCCGTATTTTATTTTACAATGAGACACATGATATATATCATAGACGTAAGTATTATTTTAATTTTTATTTAAAAAACTACCGAACATATTTTACTGAAATGTTTTTATACATTTTATGTAATAATATAAATATTTCCTAAATTGTTCAAAACAATTTGTGAATTTTATCTTTGTTAAAAAAATGTCTAAAAAATTAGATCCCATAGGGTTCAACATATTCCATTTATTCTACCCTAGTTAAATCAGAAACTAATTGGGTGATATTATTTATTTTCATTCCCATATGTCCCACAGGCAGTCTCAACAACAGACTAAAATTTCATTATGATAATTTCATTTTTACGGCAGTTAGAACAGACATCCGAACAGACAGACAGAATGAACAAAGTGTCATAAACACTTTACAACTAATCCAGCTGGTAACACGTCTATTTAAACTTGAATAAAACTGAAGGACACAACACTTAAAATATGAAGGTCATTTATTGAACTTCCTAAAAGACGTACAAAATAGTTACAAAAGCAAGAGCGCTTTTAAGCGTATAAACAACCTTCATCAGTGGCAACACAAGATAAGCGTATAAACAACACAAGATAAGCGTGTTGCCCTTCATCAGTGGCAACAAAAGATGTACATCTTGCGTTGCCACTGATGAAGGGCGTTTATACGCTTGTAAGCGCTCTGGCTTTTTTAACTATTTTGTACGTCTTTTAGGAAGTTCAATAAATGACCTTCATATTTTAAGTGTTGTGTCCTTCAGTTTTATTCAACTTTACAACTATGTTGGAAAGTGTTAGAAACAATCAATTTTTGCAAACGATATAATCATAATCATTTTTGCTATATTCTTTTTCTAATTTCGAAAAGTAATGTTAGAAAATTGAAAGCCTTCCTCTGTGTCAAGCGTTTTGGACATTAATTGATCTCTAACGTCTACTGATTGTAATAAATGTATCAAATACCATTTGATATGCTCGATTTATTCGAGCCAGTGCTGCATGTGGAAACATATAACTTTCAGTGTATCTAAAACGGCTAAGGATGACTTTTAAAGAAGGGTATTCATTTATTTCTGGTTAAAATACTTCCAAAGTGTGCACTTATTTGATAATACTATATATATATATTTTTTTTCATTTCAGATTAAAAATTTTAAATATCTCGAAAAATGGGCATGCTAATAATTTATAAAAGACGGCCTTCGCTTTTAAATGAAAATTACCACAAAAAATACTCTTTTTAATGCTTTATAACAAAGTTGAAAAGGGTTTATTACTTTGTTCAGTCTGTCTGTCTGTCCGTTAGCACGATAACTGCAGTAAAAATGACTTTATCAAAATGAAATTTTAGTATGTTGTTAACTACTAGATTTCGTCAAATTTAGAGTAGATATATACAACAAAGTAGTAGTTATGTATTACAAGAGTAGTTATTACTAGAGTAGTTATGTATTACAATGAATAGATACACAGACACGCACACAGACATCACACTAAAAATTGTGTATCCATGTTTTAAAGTGTTCAAAACATACAGTTCCGATTTTCGCCCCTAAACCAAACTTTTCCTGTAGAGTAACGCATACTGTAGGGAAAATAATAAATTCCTTTATAAATTCAGCCGTAGCTTTCTCACCTTTGTAATTTGCCAACTAAGAATCAGGAATTTTTTACTGTTATTTCCCCAACATGGGAAAGAACTTTTATCTTCTTAATCGGAAGCAACAGCATTAACGCACTTAGGCAGAATAAATAGCCTAACCTAATTTGATAGAGTCACCCACCGACTAAATTAATGAAATAACACAAACGCAGTTCAAGCACTTAAAAGGTTTTGCAAGTTTTATCCCTCCGAAATTCGATTAGTAAACGAATTTTTCCCTGAATCACTTGACTTTTCGGAAAGCTTCTTCTGAATGAATTTAAGCATGAGGAGTGGTGTTTATGCTAGGGCGCCGATCCGGTACTTTTTATATAATCGGGGCGCACCCTGCCTCACAAAATGACAGTAAATATTTAGTTTTTAAATTTGATTTATTTAACATTAATTTGTTATGTGTCTATGAGCCTGAGGAGGAGAGGGAAATTTGGAAACACTTCTGACAGTTTTTTTATACGACTGTTACATTTTACATACGACTTATTCAATGATTTTTTTTTAAGTTTCATTTTCCTAGATATTTATAAACACTTGAGACATTAGTCAATGTTATACTTTAACTGTATGTAACTAGTTATATATGATAATAACCATGTTAAAATCCGTGTTAATAATTATGTAACCAAGGCACGCCTGCCTCACAAAATGACAGTAAATATTTAGTTTTTAAATTTGATTTATTTAGCATTCATTTGTCATGTGTCTATGAGCCGCAGGGGGAGAAGGCAATTTGTAAACCCTTCTGACAGTTTTTTTATACGACTGATGCTTTTTGTATACGTCTTATTTAATGATTTTTATCTTCATTCCATTTTCCTAGAGATTTATAAACAATTGAGGCATCTATTGGTCAATGTTATACTTTAACTGTATGTAACTAGTTATATATGATAATAACCATGTTAATAACCATGTTAATAACCGTGTTAATAATTATGTAACCAAGGCACGCCCTGCCTCACAAAATGACAGTAAATATTTAGTTTTTAAATTTGGTTTATTTAGCATTCATTTGTCATGTGTCTATGAGCCGGAGGAGGAGAGGGCAATTTGGAAACACTTCTGACAGTTTTTTTATACGACTGTTACATTTTGCATACGACTTATTCAAAGATTTTTTTTAAGTTTCATTTTCCTAGAGATTTATAAACAATTGAGACATTAGTCAATGTTATACTTTAACTGTATGTCACTAGTTATATATGATAATAACCATGTTAATAACCATGTTAATAACCGTGTTAATAATTATGTAACCAAGGCACGCCCTGCCTCACAAAATGACAGTAAATATTTAGTTTTTAAATTTGATTTATTTAGCATTCATTTTCATGTGTCTATGAGCCGGAGGAGGAGAGGGCAATTTGGAAACACTTCTGACAGTTTTTTTTATACAACTGCTGCTTTTTGTATACGTCTTATTTAATGATTTTATCTTCAATTCCATTTTCCTAGAAATTTATAAACAATTGAGGCATCTATTGATCAATGTTATAGTTTAACTGTATGTAACTAGTTATATGTGATAATAACCATGTTAATAACCGTGTTAATAATTATGTAACCAAGGCACGCCTGCCTCACAAAATGACAGTAAATATTTAGTTTTTAAATTTGATTTATTTAGCATTCCTTTTTCATGTATCTATGAGCCGGAGGAGGAGAGGGCAATTTGGAAACACTTCTGACAGTTAATTTATACGACTGTTACATTTTGCATACGACTTATTCAATGATTTTTTTTTAAGTTTCATTTTCCTAGAGATTTATAAACAATTGAGACATTAGTCAATGTTATACTTTAACTGTATGTCACTAGTTATATATGATAATAACCATGTTAATAACCATGTTAATAACCGTGTTAATAATTATGTAACCAAGGCACGTCTGCCTCAAAAATGACAGTAAATATTTAGTTTTTAAATTTGATTTATTTAGCATTCATTTTTCATGTGTCTATGAGCCGGAGGAGGAGAGGGCAATTTGGAAACACTTCTGACCGTTTTTTTATACGACTGCTGCTTTTTGTATACGTCTTATTTAATGATTTTATCTTCAATTCCATTTTCCTAGAGATTTATAAACAATTGAGGCATCTATTGGTCAATGTTATAGTTTAACTGTATGTCACTAGTTATATATGATAATAACCATGTTAATAACCGTGTTAATAATTATGTAACCAAGGCACGCTGTCCTCACAAAATGACAGTAAATATTTAGTTTTTAAATTTGATTTATTTAGCATTAATTTGCCATGTGTCTATGAGCCAGAGGAGGAAAGGGGAATATGGAAACTCTCCTGGCAGATTTTTTATACGACTGATACTTTTTGTATACGATTTATTCAATGATTTCTTAACTTTCATTTTCCTAGAAATTTATAAACAGGTGAGGCATCTATTAGTCAGTGTTGTACGTTAACGACATGTAACTAGTTAATAATAATGTTAACAACTATGACAATATACTGTGAAGCTTAACGTAATTACTGCTAGTATTTTATGTCATTGAGATGTAGTTTGGAAAAGCCCAAGTACTTTTTACGACTTCACCACTGAGTATGAGGCTTATTTTGCTATGCAATCATTCTTATTTAGAGTGCAGTAATAATTTTAATAAAATAGTTTCCAACATAGTTGAAAAGTGTTTATGACTTTGCTCATTCTGTCTGTCCGTTCGCAAGATAACTGCCGTAAAAATGACTTTATCAAAACGAAATTTCAGTATGTTATTGACTGTGGGATCTGTGGGAATAATGTCACTCAAATAATGTCACTCAATTAGTTTTGAATTGAACCCGAGTTGAAAGAGGGAAATACATTTAATCCTATGGGACCTAATTTTTCAAACATTTTTTAAGCGAAGTTTAAATGATCATCCAACTTTGATTATTTCTACAACGAAGCCTAATTTTAATGGATGCGGAATGTAATTGTAAGACGAGTTGTATAAGAATTGCTAAATTTTTTAACGCTAAATTATTTAGATCTGGAATGGAATAAAAGTTTATGAATGAAATATTCGTTACTTTCATATAGAGAGCCAGGCTATTTATATTTCCCTGACGTCATTTTAATAAAGTTAATTTTTTCTATGAAGTTGGAAGTCTTCAAATATAATACATTACTCTAGTACTGTGACAATTTAAAATATATCAGCCCTGAATGTATCGCATTTTAGAGATGTTTAAATAAAATTGCATTTGAGTTGGAAAGTGTTTCATAATCCATACTTTATGCATGATTGATCTGTCTTGTTTTTCAAGATGTAAAATTGAAAAACGGGAGAAAATAAATTAGATAAGAAATTTATAGACTTGTAATACATCACTCTATCTTGCCTACACAATTTTCCATGCGTCCATACTCCTTATTTCGCGCATCCTTAAGCGTACCTCTTATTTACAGTGAATAATATACGGTAATGTATAGGGAAGGTATGGGAATGGGATGAAAATTCATCGTTGTATTCTCGATAGATTAACATGAATTGACTTATGCGCTTCTTTGGTGCAGATTAGATTTTGGCACGACTGCAAAAATTAAAACATGTATTTTTGTTTGAAATTTCCTTCAAAGATTAACAAAATGAAACAAAATACAACACATTAAATGCTGGTTTTATGTTTAACTATTAAAAATTAAATAAGAACAACACCTTAAATTTTGTGAGAAAGCATTTTCGAAATATTTTAGTTTATCGAATATTCGACCATTTTGCGTCATTTTACAAAGCTCCAAGTTGTCAAATAAAAAATGTTTAGAGTACATATTTGAAAATTTTCACTTAAAATTTAAAAACAATTTCAAAATCGTGTTATAACGTATTCGCGCTATGCGGAGTCTAAATGCACATCCAAATGCGAGAGTCTTATTTTGACAACCTTCCATAACTATACTGCCCTCTTTGCATATTCTACATATATATATAGCAAAATAAAATCAACTGGAGTACGTCTTAACTCGACATTCTCATAACATAATTGATTTTTACTATCTTTTTTCAAATTCTACAAGAAAAATTTTCGAAAAATCGTAATGATTGCGATTATAACGTGTTACCCTTTACTTGAAAGGGTATGAAAAAATATTTTAATTGATACCATACTTGACAATGTACCGCCCGGGAAGAGTAACCCCCCCCCCTCCCCCAAGAGATGATAATGACGTCACGAATACAAAAATTGTATCGAGGCTATTTTTCACAACAATGATTCAAACTATTAAGTCTTGTGATCATTGAGACATAAATAAACCCTTACATGCATGATTATGTAAAATTTTGTCCTATGCTGCAATGTTAAAATAATATAAAATTTCAAATAATTTTTGCAGATTTCGCTCGAATTTAAAAAAAGAAAACTTCTATTTAGTTCTAGTTTTTTCAATACCAAAACCAGATATAATGTTTAGTGAATATCCATTAATATTTTTTGCCGCTATCGTGCACACAAGAAATCAACCACAAACATACAGACAGACGGACATCACGCCAAATATAGTCAAAACGGGTTTAGGAGGTCTAAAAATATATATTGGCAACAAAATCTCGAAATAAAAAAATTTTGTGAAAATAATATGTTCGCAATACTGCGTATGAGGAAGTAAAAATATATATTTTGTTTTATAAGTTCATTGATCAGATTTTTTTGCTAACAATGTGTTTAACGAACTAGTAAAAGAATGAAACTAAACGAACTTCGCAGTTTCGTTTTCACCGCATAATCAACTTTTACAGGCCCTTAAAACATTTAATTCCATTGTCGATTCATTCGAAAAAATAAAATCACTATCCTCCAGATTGAAAAAAGAGAAAAAATAAATAAATAAAAAAAAAAAAATCACTTTACACGCGTAATCAAACAGACAATAAAAACTGTCGTTTGAAACTGAAATTAGGGTCACATATTGTGGTGTTCTGAAAACACTACCAAAAGAGAATTTGTTTTAAATTGCTCATTGAAACTAACTATTTACTCCTTACTCCTTTCATTTAAAATCAGTTACTTACTACAGCAATTTTCAAAACTTTTCAAAAGTATGTAAATAATATTCGAATTCTTATCGCCGAGGGAAAACGACATTTACAGACAACCATTTGAAGGTATGGTGAGCTTGACACTGGCGGCAAATTTAGTGACCTTGGTGGGAAATGTTGCGACATATAGACAACTTGGCAGTAAATTTGGCGAGCTTTCTCGAATGTTGTCCTTGATTTACGTGTTTTTGATATAAATAACATTCATAGTTTGTGTACATTTAGCTGAAATCGGAGCGTTACGAAAAATGTAAACACTTTAGACTCTTATATCTCCGAGCCTGATAGAAGAAAATGTAAACAATTTCTACTTGTTTCCTCGGAACTAGGGTATCATTTATAGATATATAAAAATAATTTCAATATTTTAATATTTTGAAAAAACAAATTCGAAAAAAATAAAAAGCAATTACCGAAAGCGTTTTATCTTTACTTTCCGTACTTCCACTTAAAATATATCCTATAAAAAATAAATATCAACAGTAAGGAACAAAAATATTTATAAGAACATCTAGTTTCTAGATTAATAATTGTTTTTACTTTCCCTGTAATACATGGTAATGTATAGGGAAATATTGGAATCATCCCGAAAATCACAACTCGAGTTTTCGACGGATCTACACGTTATGGGATCTCTAGAATACAAAACAACTAGTTTTAGAGTGACGTCTGTGTGTCTGTCTGCGTGTCTATCTGTATGTCTGTCTGTGCAATGTATGTATCCACTCTAACTCAGAAACTAGGTGACAAAATTTCATAAAATTTGGTATGTAAATCACTTGTGGGTTACCCTGGTGCTGATTAATTTTGGGTACGATTCGGAATAAAAGAACCCGTTTTGTTTTGTGAAATTGCCCGCAAAAATTACCTGTATCCACTCCAGCTAGCTGAAAAACTAGTAGATCAAATTTTACAAAATTATGTAGATAAGTAACTTGTGGGTTACCCTGGTGCTGATTCGATTTTGGTGCAATTCGGAAAAAAATAACCAGCCTTCTTTCGCGAAATGATCCGCAAACATCACCAAGATCTAAAATAAAATACTACGTGTACTTAAATAATCAATTAAACGACTGTTTTATACGTAATTTTTAACGGACCAACTCCATTGCACTAGAACCTGCAGTTCTCGAGATATTTTAGTTTTTTCGCATTTTCGCTACGCCACCTTTGAAAATAAGTCCAGTTATCAAATGAGAAAGAAAATTAAATTAAAAGTGCAAATTCAGTGTCATTTTAAATAATTATGGGTGTTATTTTGTGCAATTAAACTCAATTTAATGAATTATTGAAGAACTAAAGACAACGTGAATATAAGTCTGCAGGGAAAGTCATGTGCTGCCCACATCAGATTTTTTTTTTCAACGCTCTTGCAGTGTTTGAGACATCGTTTTATCAAGTTGAAGAAGACTGACAATTTTCCGATTTTAAAGTTTGTAATGCTTGTATCTCGAAAACTAAAAGTGCTAGATGTGAGCACTAAGAAAATAATTTCTAGCCCTTTGATAGTCCTATAAGGATTAATTAGAATTATGATCGTATTCTTGGTTTTTAAAATATAGTGGTTATAATTTTAATTTTTTCACCTGTTAAAGTTTTCTAATGGGGGGGGGGGGTAGAACTGTAACATTTAAAATGTCAGGAGTGTTGCAGATCAATGTGTTTCTTCCTTGGAGAAATATTTGTGCAAAAACACGATATATTTTGTTTTATTTAAAAACAAACCAGGAAGTGAAGTGAATTCGAGGATTCTAAATATGTTTAGTGATTGAAAGGGTTTGAAGAGAAGAAATTGAAGTATGAAATTCACTAGTGTCTGCCCGATGCGTTGAATTGCTATGGCGGATATAAAAACCTATACTGCGCATGCTCATGGTTGGAACGAAATAACTTTTGCAGGTTGGATAACATATTTGGCACAAAATCGCTCATTTGGCGATGCATGTTTTGACTGCTACTTTACTGTAATGTATACACTAAGAAAAATTTTGAACTTTCCATAGTACGTGGTTGTTCAGCTTTCAGATACTCCAAACGAATATAAAAATCTGATGTGGGCAGCACATGACTTTCCCTGTCGACTTATGTTTCAGTTCCCTTTATTTTAATTACATTTAATTCACTTTTCATTCAATTTTCGTTCTCATTTGATAACTGGACTTATTTTCAAAGGTGGCGTAGAGAAAATATGAAAAAACTAAAATATCTCGAGAACGGCTAGTTCTAGTGTAATGGGATTGATCTTATTCTTTTCCTCGTTAAAAATTACGTATTAAACGAGCATTTTATTGATATATTTGAGCATACGTAGTTTTTTATTTTAGATTTTGGCAATTTTTGCTGGCCATTTTGCAAAAAAAGGCAGGTTATTTTTTTCTGAATCGTACCAAAATCTAATCAGCACCAGGGTGATCTATACGTGACTCATCTACCGAATTTTGTGAAATTCGGTCCATTAGTTTTTCAGCTACAGTGGATACAAGCTTTTGCGGGCCATTTCACAAAAAAGGCGGGTTCTTTTATTCCGAATCGTACCCAAAACTAATCAGCACCAGCACCGCCTACAAGTAACTTACTTACCAAATTTTGTGAAATTTGGTCCATTAGTTTTTTAGTTAGAGTGGATACAAAATCTGCACAGACAGACAGACACACAGACACACAGACAGACACACAGACAAACACACAGACACACACACAGACGTCACGCTAAAAATAGTTTTTTCGTATTCTAGAGGTCTCGAAACGTGTAGATCCGTCGAAAACTCGAGTTGTGATTTTCGGCATGATTCCAATACTTTCCCTATACATTACCATGTATTGCAGGGAAAGTAAAAAATCTGATGTGGGCAGCACATGACTTTCCCTGCAAACTTATATCCACGTTCTCTTTAATTTAATTAAATTTAATTCACTTTTAATTCAATTTTCGTTTTCATTCGGTAAATGGATTTATTTTCAAAGGTGGCGTAGAGAAAATACGAAAAACTAAAATATCTCGAGAACGGCTAGTCCTAGTGCAATGGGGTTGGTCTTATTCTTTTCTTCATTAAAAGTTACGTATAGAGAAAGCATTTAATGTTTAAATTTGAGCATAAGCAGTTTTTTATTTTAGATTTTGACAATTTTTGCGGGCCATTTAGCAAAAAAAGGCAGGATATTTTTTTCCGAATCATACCAAAATCTAATCAGCACCAGGGTGACCCCCCCCCCAAGCGACTTATCTACCGAATTTTGTGAAATTCGGTCCATTAATTTTTTCAGCGAGTGGATACAGGTTTTTGAGGGCCATTTCGCAAAAACAAGGCGAGTTCCGGAATCGTACCCAAAACTAATCAGCACTAGATTCGCCCACAAGTGACTTACCTACCAAATTTTATGAAATTCGGTCCATTAGTTTTTTAGTTAGAATGGATACAAAATCTGCATATACAGACAGACAGACAGTTGAGTTAGAGTGGAAATATACAATTTTTGCGGGCCATTTCGTAAAAAAAGGCAGGTTGTTCTTTTCCGAATCGTATCAAAATTTAATCAGTACCAAGGTCACCTACAAGTGACTTATGTACCAAATTTTATAAAATTTGATCAATTAGTTTTTCAGTTACAGTGGATACAGGCAATTTTTGAGGGCCATTTCGCAAAAAAAAGCGGGTTGGTTTATTCTGAATAGTACCTAAAACTAATCAGCACCAGGGTCACATACAAGTGATTTAACTACCAAATTTTATGACATTCGGTCCATTTATTTTTGAGTTAGAGTGGATACATATATTGCACAGACAGACAGACACACAGACAGACACAGACAGACAGACAGACACAGACACAGCCGTCACGTTAAAATAGTTTTTTCGTATTCTAGAGGTCTCGAAACGTGTAGTTCCGTCAAAAACTCGCGTTGCGATTTTCGGCATAATTCCAATACTTTCCCTATACATTACCATGTATTGCAGGAAAAGTAAAAATCTGATGTGGGCAGCACATGACATTCCCTGCAAACTTATATCCACGTTCTATTTATTTCAATTAAATTTAATTCACTTTTAATCCAATTTTCGTTCTCCTTTGATAACTGGACTTATTTTCAAAGGTGGAGTGGAAAAACAACGAAAAAAACTAATATATCTCGAGAACGGCTAGTCCTAATGTAATGGGGTTGGTCCTATTCTTTTCTTCGTTAAAAATTACGCATTAAACAAGCATTTAATGGATATATTTGAGCATACGTAGCTTTTTAGTTTAGATTTTGATAATTTTTGCGGGCCATTCTGCAAAAAAACGCAAGTTATTTTTTTCCGAATCGTACCAAAATCTAATCAGCACCAGGGTGACCTATACGTGACTCATCTACTGAATTTTGTGAAATTCGGTCCATTAGTTTTTCAGTTACAGTGGATACAAGCTTTTGCGGGCCATTTCCCAAAAAAGGCGGGTTTTTTTATTCCGAATAGTACCCAAAACTAATCAGCACCAGCCCCGGCCACAAGTGACTTACCTACAAAATTTTGTGAAATTCGGTCCATTAGTTTTATAGTTAGAGTGGATACAAAATCTGCACAGACAGACAGACAGACACACAGACAGACACACAGACACACAGACACACACACAGACGTCACGCTAAAAATAGTTTTTTCGTATTCTAGAGGTCTCGAAACGTGTAGATCCGTCGAAAACTCGAGTTGCGATTTTCGGCATGATTCCAATACTTTCCCTATACATTACCATGTATTGCAGGGAAACTCACAAAAGGAAACACCGACCCACCCGAAGGTACACGGGAAAGATACTCCATCGCTGCGACAGCCCACCCAGCACAAGAGGGCGAGGCCGAGAGGCCACGCGGCACCAACCAACCACCACAGCCACCCACACCAAAGGCCGAGAGGAAGGTGGGCGCCAAACAAGAAAAAGACAGCAATGCCCAGGGCAAACGCGTCCTGCCATCTGAAGAGAGTCATCCTCTGATGGATCCCTCAACTTTATTAAACCAAAACAAATACATATTACAATTCCCTTCATTTAAGGGTCACAAAATTACAAGTTTCCATCAAAATACAATCTTATAATCCATAAAAGGACCAATAGTACTTTCTTAATAAAATAATGAAATAATATATACAACAAAGTAACAACTAGTTACTAAAATAATACTCAATCTACTAGATTGAAAACTTAACAAGAAATAGGAAACTCTATACATTATTTACAATTATCACATATTTCATAATCACATTTACAATAAAATCCTTCCATAAAATATCATACAAGAAAATACAGCAAATCTCATTCTATTTACACCAAATTCATCTCAATTGCCAACACATTTTTCATAATTTCTATTACTCCTTTTCTACATTTAGGTAGCATACATAATTTAAAAATATTAACATTTATATAGTTAGCAGGAAAATAATTTTTCCTGATTTGATCCCATAATTCACATTCATAGATTGTATGCTTTACATTTCCTTCTGATCTCCCACATTGGCAGCTTCTATCTTTGCCGAAGAATCTATGCTGGTATTCCTTAAACGCTCCGTGTCCCGTCAAAACTTGATTTATATAAAAATCTCCACATAGTCTTCTTGTAGAAACTTTTCCAATTTCGTTGTATAGTTGTTTTCCCACTCGATTTTCTTCCCATCTTTGCTGCCATGTCGTAATAGAATCCAGTTCCAACTTTTTCTTGATTTGTTGCTTGCTCCATTTGAAAATATAATTTATTTCTATTTTTTCGGTAGCCTCTTTTGCTAATGCATCTGCTTTTTCGTTTCCAATTAGTCCCACATGGGCTTTTACCCAGTGTAATTTGATTCTTTCCATATTTTTTGTCAATTCTTCTTTTAATTTTATAACTTCTTCATTATTATTTCCATAAGAACTTATGGATTGTAACACAGATTTCGAATCTGTACAAATATGTACTTTTTCATATTTCTGGTTTAAAATATATTCAACTGCTTTTATTATAGCATAAAGTTCTGCATTATACACAGTGGTATTGTCATTTAACCTATATTGTTCTTCATATAGGTTTATATCTTCTTTATATTCCACAAAGGCACATCCTACCCTTCCATTAATCTTGGAACCATCTGTATATATGATCCTATGTTCCTTGTTTGGGATTTCCTCATCCCATTTCCATATTTCCTCTTTCCAAGGAGGTTTCTTCGAATGCCTTTCTTGTTCTATGTCTTTATATTCTATAACTTCCTCACCTATCAAGAAGTTTTCCTCCCAATGTATTCCTCTATAGAGAGTTGTTTCTCTTTTCACTTTCAAATCTAGTGGCAAGCATCCCGCCAAAACTTGGAGATCCATATTGGATGTAGTTTTATAGGACTTTGTTATTGACAATAACGCTATTCTCTGGATTTGTATTAATTTATCATTAATCCTTCTGATATCTCTGTACCAGATTTCTGCTCCGTATGTAATAAATTTTTCAACTGCCTTCAAATATATTTCTTTTCTAATTTCGGGTTTAAGTCCCCATGTTGCTCTTACTATTCTGTTTAGTTTTCCGTGAAAATTCAGAACCTTATTTTTTATTTTATTCAAATGTGAGGTCCAAAAGAACTTGGGATCAAATTGCACCCCTAAGTACTTTAGATTTTTATCGTAACTGATTCTTTTTCCATAAAGTTTGATGTCAGGAAAACATGTTATAGTTTTCTTGTACGGGAACATAATATATTTACTCTTTTCTCTGCTGAATTTTAAACTAAATTCAGCAGCCCAATCTTCCAATTTTTTTATTGCGGAAGTTCCCATTCTTTCCAAAAGGTAGGAGGCTCTTGACTTCATTATAATTGCAATGTCGCCTGCAAAGGCTTGTATTTTTACTTCGTCACTATTAAAATTAATTCTCAAGGCCTCATCCATGATAATGAGCCACAGGATCGGGGCCAAACTCGATCCTTGAGGGACTCCAATATCATAATTCAAATAAATATTTGCATCTTCAATAAAAACTTTTCTTTCATTTAAAAAGCTATTTACAATTTTTCTTAATTTCAAAGGTAAGGAATATTTATCCATCTGTTTTTCCACGTCTTGTTTTCTGACAGTATTAAAAGCATTTTGTATATCAAGGGATATTAAACATGTAATCATATTATTATTTTTATTTACATGTCTATCTTCCACGATAGACTTTAAAGCATCTATTGTGCTTCTATTCTTCCTAAATCCATATTGATTTTCACTTAACTGATTTTTAAGACAATAGCTCATTCTGTTAGTAATCATTTTGTCCAAAATCTTTCCCCAAACTGGTAATAGACAAATAGGTCTATAAGAGCTCGGTTTTTTACGGTCTTTGCCTTCTTTAGGGATAAGTACCACTTTTGCTATTTTCCAAACATCTGGAAAAATAGAGTATTCCCAACATTTATTCATAATTTTTAAGAACCATTTCTTATTTGTATAATACATTTCCTTAATTATTTCAATTGTCAGTCCATTATGACTAGGAGCTTTATTCACGTCCATACCATCCACTACTTTATTTAATTCATATTCAGTGAATGGTACATTTTCCCAAATTACTTCTCCATTTTCTCTTTCATCAATTTCATTTCCAGTAAGAGCAAGAGCAAAGGTTCTCTGACTTGTGAACCCCCTATGGATACCTTCAGCTGACCCACAAGGGTGCGTCTCGGGGGTTACGCCCAGCGCTAGGCCAATTCCCCGAGACCCCTCGAAAAAGTCAGAAGAGCTTTCCGCTGTATTGCAGGGAAAGTAAAATGAATGCAATAAAACAAAATTTCGAGACTCAGTTTCTGAGATTTTAATGTCGGTTCCACGTTGCTTATTTAAAGATTGTATAAATGCTATTTCCCAGATTTTAATGAATTTATTTATTTAAAAATTTCGTTCACAGAGCAGTGCATGTAAATGTTTGTACGTAATGTAGCTTGAAATTTGCAATTCCTGCGTTTTACTTTTAAAATTGTATTGCCTTTATATATTCTTAATACGAATATATTTAATTAGCGTTAAAATCCGTATTACAAATATTGATTTTTTTTAGTTTAATATGTATGATAGGATAGTACACCACCGAATTAAACAATTCTTTAGTTGCACTTGATCCATTAAAATTCTAAACTCAGAAATTAATGTTAAAGGCTCTAATAAAATTATACAAAATGTAAAAATACAGAAAATATTCAAAACCGTCTTATTGGGACTTTTAAATCTATTCGAAGAACTATATATATATTTTAAAACATTTAAATATTTTATGGTGTTTAGTTATGCTTAATAGCAGCACATTTTCAGTATCTAAAACTACACATTATTTGTCTGGTTTTGAAACATTATTATCATTAGCAAGAATCCAACACAAATAACATTTTATTGAAAATGTATTTTATATTTTAATTTGGCCGTCGATTAAACTTTCACTCACAGTAACTGCAAATGATATTATTACCATCTTTCTTATCGTTTTCTGTCATTATAATTTCAATAATTATCAGGAAAAGAAGATTCTAACAATTTAAAGATGCGAAGTGAAAGATTAAGTAAAGTGCACTATATTGGATAGGCAATGGGCATAAACAACAAAGCTCCGTTCCAATGCTAATTTACGGCGATTCAATACCATAAAATATTGCCAAAACGCTAAGTATTGAGGTTGCTAGAAAATGTTTGAATCTGAAAGTCCCTTCCATAGCAATTCAACGCAACGGGCAGACACTAGTTGAAATTCAAGGTTGTAAAGTTGTCAGAATGAACACGCAGGAATCTTTTGATAAAAACAAGTTTATTCTTAACCTAAAAAAATCGTAAAATAAACTCCATTAACGTAAATTTCAAATAATAAATTAGAATGTACATGGTCCATCCATTATACCATCCATTATACCATCATTCATCATATTATCTTCCGTCCGCAATCTGCGCGGCTGCTATTTAAATTTAGACTCTTGTTTCCCCAGAGAAGACACTGCTTGAAAATTAAGAAGTCGAGAATAGAAATTGTTAATCCTTACAAGATAAGTATTTTTGTACCGACAAGTAAGTTTAGAGATGCGCTTGAATCTTAAATTTCGTCAGGGATATTTCCCAAGTTTCGTCTATACAACATGTAGAAGCTCGTGACGTGTATAAGAAAGCTCTACAGGGATATATTATTGGATTTAGGATCAGGCTCTTGGCTGTCGAAATAGAGTGGTTATAATTTCGATTTTTTTATATTTTGAGCAAATTTTAAAGTGGTTCTAATTTTAATAGTTTATTCTTTTGTGCTGTTTTGAAAATGTCTGAAAAAGACAAACCACCCACAAAGAAAGATGTTATTCTTGCAAAAGCAGTTCGGATCTATCGGACTGGAGCATTAATATGAGTTGGCTAGCATGCTAACTTGGGCATTTAACATTGCGGTTAGCATGTTAACTTGGACGTTTAACCTTTTGCTTACGGGTGGGACATCGTCAATCACAAACGAAGAACTTCAGGAAGACAGGTATTTGACATATCCTATCCCAAATAGTTCGATCACCCTTTGCAGACATTGGCGACGCCAATGTGTGCACACATCTCCCTTTGCACACATCTCCCTTTCCCCATCTCTCTTTGCACACATTGGCGTCGCCAATGTCTGCAAAGGGTGATCGAACTGCTTGGGATAGGGTGTGTCAAATACCTGTCTTTTTGAGAGATTCTTCGTTTGGGATTAACGATGTCCCACTAAGAAAATGGTTAAAGCATATAAGGGCTTCAACATCTCGAATTTGAAAATTTTAAGAAAAGAAATACTTTCTCTATACTATATGGCATAATATAAGAAAGTAAAAAATTTACCATAATTTGGCTGAAAGAAAGGGGTAATTTGTGTCGCTATTGTCGAAATTTTAAAAAGTCGAAATACAATGTCGAAATTTTAAAATGTGGCCTATTAAGTCACGTGACAATGTCACGTGTCAGCCAAGTTTTTTCAAAACACGCCTGCGCAACAATTTTGTTTGTTATTTTCAATCCACCGGTATATCGCTTAGCAACGGAGGTTACATTAATTAAAACACGCTGCTTAGCAAGAACATTGACTCCAATACATTATACTTCATATATTCCGAATAAAGCGCGTATACTCTTTGTACCTGAATGTTTACATCATGAATATTTGAAAAGAACTTCCACACAGAAACAGAAAGCCCCTGAAATAGCATGACGTGTAAGAAGACATATTTCGTACCGCCTTCATAAAGAAAACGGTACATGTTCAGTTAACGCATCTCCGTGCAACAGCAGAAGCATGTTTTGTTGAAAATATCCCATTAAATGGGCGAATTATGATTTATTTACAAACGCGTGCCGAGCTGTAGTTTCTGCGTGATTTGTAAAAGAAAGAAGGGAACGTAGTTTCAAAATTTGAAAGTATAATATCGTCAGATGCAATTCAAGATATTTCTGACTTGGTCGAAGTAGATCATAATACGTCTGGGTATATTCTGAGAGTCCAGGATTTACTTCCTAGTTCCGGTTTATGGCTTTGAGCTGATTGGGTCATAGAACAATTAAGCCTTCAAAATATTTCAATAAATTTTAATGAATTATATACATGAAAACATAAACGTTTAGTCACATATTAAAAAATCTGATGTGGACAGCACATGACTTTCCTTATATAATGCAACGAATTTACTACTTTTACAGTTAAAAAAAATGTTTTTCTTATAGTAGATACTTATATTCTTTCAAAGATATTGAATTTTCTTGAATTAGTCGTCATTTTCATTGATTTAGCGTCATTTTTATCCATTTGGCGAGATTTTCGTTAATTTTGCAACATTTAAAAATTTCGCTAAGTTGGCGACATTCCGCTAAATTCGGCGCCAAAATCTCACCAAGCGTTATAAACGGAGAAATAAGTTATTCTTACAGCAGATAAATGACTATTGCCGTTCAAATGAAAAAGTATTACTCAAAGTATGTTTTCTCGTGAATGGAACGAGTTAGATCCACGAGAATGATGTCACCGAATTTATCGCATGATATAACATATGAAAAGTGAGCATGTTTCTTAACAGTTAATATTTTTTTTAATTTATTTGACTTTTTGATAAATTTATTTGAAAAATGTGCAATATCTTGAGAACGGTTCGTGCTAGCGTTCTAAAATTTATGTCAATCGTTTTCTGAGGAAAATTACATAAGAAATGTCTATTTGCTTAACTTTATTAAAGGTTTTGATTTTTTGATGATTTTTTCAAAATTTCACTCGAAAATTTAGGAGGGTTCCGAACATTCGATTGTGTTTTAAAACAATAGGCTTCCAGTATTCATGGATTGTGATTTTTGTACCAAATTTCTTTCGAATCGCTCCATTCGTTCGTGAGATATCGTCTCCACAGATTCACTGACACACACACACACACACACACACACACACAGACATCACCTCAAAAATGTTTGATTCGTGATCAGGGATGCTTGAAACGTGCACTTCCGTCGAAAACTCGAATTCTAATTTTCGACCCCGTCACAATACTTTCCTTATACATTATGTATATAAGGAAAGTAATAATCCATATTAAAAAAATTTCCATGATTAGTGGAGTTATAGCGCAACATGTCTCAAGTTCTAAAAGTAAGCAAGAGTTTAAGAAATGACTTTAACTTTGTTTCATCCGAAATGTGATTTTTTGACATTGAGAGCCAGATAATTACGAAATGCTCAGTATTTTTTCATAGAATTTTTAGAATATGTCAGTCTTTATAAAATGAATCTAAATATTTTGATATATTCCTGCTGCAAAAAAAAAATTATAAGAAGTTAAAAACAGTTAAACCTTAAAAAATATTCAATATTTTTTAATTAAAAATATATGACAACATAAACGTTTCATCACATCTTAAAACAATCCGTATTAAAATATTCTTTTAATTACTGGAGTTAGAGCACAACATGTCTCAAGTTCTAAAAGTAAACAAGAGTTTAAGAAAAGACTTTAACCTCGTTTTATCCAGAGTGTGATTTTTTGACATTGAACTTCAGATAACTGTGAAATTTCTTAGTATTGTTTTCATAGAATTTTCAAAATAGATATCGTTAGTCTCTATAAAATGAATCTAAATAGTTTCCTTTTTTTCCTGTTGTAAAAATATTTTTATAAAAGGTTATGGGGTTAAAATTTCGAAAATTTTGTGCAATATAGCATTGAACAGAAACGTGCGTTAAATTCAAATCTATTTTGGTTCAAAATAAACTATTGTTTCTGAAGTATAATTAGATGCAAATAAAATTGTTTTAGATCGAAAATTTTCCGAGACTAATACTGCATGGAATCTGTCATACGAATATTTTAATTTTGTTTTTATTTTGTGGATTATAATTTAAATCTATATATAAAAATGGAGGGAATAAAATATATAGCTCCATTAGATTCATTCTGTCAGTCAATAAATACTATATGAGTGCAAAATTTAGGGATTCTACATCAGTGCTTTGAAACTTTCTTCAGACCGCGCCCCGATAAATTATTCTTTTATAAAACGAGGGCCCGATCCCAACAAATTTACGCTTAAATATATTTTTAATTATTTTTTTAAGTTCTTACATTAAACTATCATGAGTATCTATATATACTAAACTAATTGCCAAGTGTCTGTCTATTCGTCTGTCCGTCCGTCTGTCTGTCATACTTTTTAGGCACTTCCCGAATAGATAGAGACTTGCAATTTGGTACACGGCTCTGTCGGTCGATAAAAACCCCTGGAAAAATCGAATTTTTCGAAAATGTTCTCTAGAGGAAGTGCTCCACGCCAAAATTATCGAAAAGTAGAATGATAGGGAAGCATGCTTTGCGATGAGATAGAGACTTCAAATTTGGTGTACGAGTAAATCGTTCGAAAGGAAGAAAGTGCGCGATTTCAGATTTCCAATATTTTCTACTTAAGGGGGTGCCGCACACCAAAATGCTCGATTTACCGAATAAATGAGAAAAGGCTCCTTTAAAATTTGATAGAGGCTTGAAATTTGGTATATGGGCTTATGATTTGACGAAAACACCCAAGAAGAATATAGTTTTTCAAAAATGTTCGTTCAAGGGGGTGCTCCAGAGTAAAACGTTCGAAAAGTGAATTGATAAAAAGCCATGCTTCGGAATGAGATAGAGATATCAAATTTGGTGTAAAGGTAATTGCTTGGAAGGAAGAAAGTGTAAATTTCAGTTTACCAATATTTTCTACTTTAGGGGGTGCCGCACACTAAAATGTTCGATTTTAGGAATGAAGGAGAAACGCCCCTTTTAAAACGTGTTAGAGGCTTGATATTTGGTATATGGGCGAATTATTTGATAGAAATCACAAAAAGAATAGAGTTTTTCAAAAATGTATATTTAAGGGGGTGGTACTCCACACAAAAGTATTCGAAAAGTGAAATGCTAGAAAACCACGCTTCGCTATAAGATAGAGACTTCAAATTTGGTGTACGGGTTAAAAGTTGGAAAGGAAGAAACTGTGCAATTTGTTTTCTAACATTTGCAATTGTAGGGGATGCCACTCACTAAAATATTCGATTTGACGAACAAATGAAAAACGCCTCCTCTACAATGTGATAGAGTCTTGAAATTTAGTTTATGGGTCAACCATTTGACAAAAAAACCAAAGATGAATACGGTTTGACAAAAATATTCATTAACTGGGTGCTACACAGAAAAACGTTCGAAAGGTGAAGTGATAGAAAGAACATGGTTCTCGATTGGATAGAGACTTCAAATTTGGTGTACGGGTAGATAGTTTGAATGGAAGAAAGTGTGAAATTTCAGATTTCCAATATTTGCTATTTTAAGGGGTGCCTCACACTAATGTGTTCGATTTTCCGAATAAATGAGGCACGCTTACTTTTAAAGGTGATAGAGGCTTGATATTTTGCATATGGACCAATCATCTGATAAAGAACCCAAGACAAGCAGAGTTTTTCAAAAATGTTAATTTATGGATGTGCTTCACAGAAAAAAGTTCGAAAGAAGAAATAATAAAATAGGGGTGTCTCGGGATGAGATAGGCTTTAATGTGGTGTATGGGTAGATAATTCGAAAGGAAGAAATGCGCAAATTAAGTTTCCCAATATTTTCTTATTTAGGGGGTTCTGCACACCAAAATATTCGATTTGTCGAATGAATGTGAAACGCGAATTATTAAAAAATTTACATTATTCAGGGATTGCTTATAGCGAGACCGTTTGATTTTCAACTGGTATTCGGCTAGTTAATAATTAATCATGAAATGATCATGAAGCGTGTTAGTACATTTATGTATATACGGTGTGGTATGTTGCCAAATATAAAATTCCATTTAAATAAGTTATCATCACTGGACTCACGAAATCGTATATCATATTATAATTTCCTCAGACCAACATCATCCAATTAATTTATACAGATTTCCATTGGCATATCCCATTCTTATCACCTAACAGTTATTATATTATTCAGTATAAAATAGATTATTGTGTTATTAAACTGATTTTACTGCTGTTGGTTTAAAAAAAATCTGATGTGGGCAGCACATAACTTTCCTTATATAATGCAATATATTTACTACTTTTACAGTAAAAAAAATAGAATATTTTTATAATAGTTATTTATATTCTTTCCAAGATATTGAATTTTCGTCAATGAGTGCTCATTTTCCATGTCGTCATCATCAATGAGTCGTCATTGATTTAGCGTCAATTTTAACCATTTGGCGAGTTTTTCATTAATTTAGCAACATTTAAAAAAGTCGCCAATATGGCAACATTCCACCAAATTCGTCGCCAAAATCTCGCCAAGCGTTATGGACGAAGAAATAAGTTATTCTTACAGCAGATAAATGACTATTGGCGTTTAAATACAAAAGTATTACTCAAAGTATCTTTTTTCATGAATGGAAAGAGCTAGATCCACGAGAATGATGTCACCCAATTTAACGCATGGTAGTACATTTGAAAAGTGAACATGTTTCGCAATAGGAAATATTTTTTTTTATTTTATATGACTTTTTGATAATTTTTCTTTAAATGTGTAATATCTCGAGAACGGATCATGTTAGCGTTCTAAAATTTATGTCAATCGTTTTCTAATGAAAAATTACATAAGAAATGTCTATTTGCGTAACTTTCTTAGCGGTTTTGATTTTTTGACAATTTTTTCAAAATTTCACTAAATTTAGGAGGGTTCTGAACATTCGATTATGTATGAAAACAATAGGCTTTCAGTGTTTACGGATTGTGATTTTGTACCAAATTTCGTTCGAATCGGTCCATTGGTTCGTCAGTTATCGTCTCCACAGGCCCTCACACACACACACAGAGAGAGAGAGAGAGACATCATTTCAAAAATGTTTGATTCGTGATCAGGGATGCTTGAAACGTGCTCTCCCGTCGAAAACTCGAATTCGAATGTTTGACCCGTCACAATACTTTCCTTATACATTATTGTACATAAGGAAAGTAAAAGCGGGATTGTGATAGAAAAGTATTTATCCATTGTAATTCACCATAGAAGTCAGCTGAGCAGTCTTATATTCATATAAAAATTTAAATGCGGCTTGGTCACTGACATTTGATGCACATATGATATTTAGGCTTTCTGTTTCTGAATTTTCCCACATATTCATCGATATTATTCTCACGAGCGTGTTTCTCAATGATTGAATTAAAAGTCACCAGTGCAGGGAACTCGTCCAAATGTTTTCCAAACATAGGCTATCTTAGGTGGCTTAAAATACAATCCGGGGAAGCAGTTCGATGGAGATGAGCCCTGAGACAGTCATGACCAGTCAGAATGCTGAACCTAGCAACTGCTTCTTGTCAAGGAGCCTCTGGAATGACAAAAAGGTTCTTGCTGAGGACGCTTCAAGACTTTCCCTTAGATGCCTCCAGAGATTCCGCCTCAGTTTCTTTTTTGTGTAGCATTTTAATGCACAGTTGTGCTAAATGAAAAGTTATAGGCTTTGAGAATATCTGCTTCACCATAGTACCCTTTTCTTTGACAAAAGTTCTTAGAATATTTCCGCTGTTGTTGTTGTTGTTGTTGAGACCCAGACCGTCCGACCTACCAAAACGGTGTAAGGTAACCGTTTGGACGGCCGGGAAGTGCCACCCAATTTAGTTCATATTCTCTGCATTTTGCTTCTCATGTTCATATTCTCCTTTTTTTTCAATTTTTCTAGATTTATTCCTCTTTTGTCACATGAGGTGGCGCCAGTATTTTGAAATCTATCGTTTAGCCATTATCAATTTAGCACACATTGTCTAGAACGTTTTCTGGACCCTCAGGTTCATTCTTGTTGCATTAAAGAAGGAAATCCAGATGGTTTCTGACACATATGTATGCTCTTTTGCCTTTATTTGTGCTGTATTTTACGTTGTTGTTGTTGAGACCTAGACCGTCCGACCTACCAGAAAGGTGGAAGGTAACCGTTTGGACGGCCGGGAAGTGCCACCCAATTTAGACCGGAACCCAGTGGAGGAGGCATCCACAGTGACCGTACCCTCCTTCCCCAACCACCAACCTCTCGGAAGGACTACGGACCCACATGTTTAACGTGATCGTACTCCGCATGAACACGGCGGCAATTGTGGCAGCGTGCAAATCCAGCGCGAAAACCACCGGGCTACCGCGCCCGAAATGTACCAACAGCATGCGGGTATCCCAGGTGATCACCCACCCAAGTACTAACCGCACCCGATGCTGCTTGTCTTCGGTGATCTAACGAGAACCGGTGTTTTCAGCACGGTAGGGCCGTTGGAAGAATATTTCCGTTGTGAAATATTTATTCATAAAATATACTTAGATAACTAAAACAGCAAACTGACAGAGAATCTCTCGCAGCCCGGTATAATTTATGCCAGAGCCCGGTACCGGCCCGCGGCCCGGCGGTTGGGAAACACTGTTCCAGATCACCGAAGAGCTTTTGAAAGTTCTAGAAAGACAAAAACAAGTCGTATAATTTTTATGTAGCTTAAGGCTCCAGAAACTTCTGTTTTATCCTCTTTTGAATAAAGCACTTTATAATGTTAATGTCAAGATTTCTTGTTTTAACATTCTACACATTTATCATTTTATAAGTCACATGTCACCAACTAGATTTCGATTTTAAGAAACACGTTTTATCGTTAAGCTTACAAGCTACTTCAAAGGTGTTTCTTTTTAAAAACAAGTGAGGTAATTGTTAGCGAGTGAATTTCCAAACACACAGAAAACATTAAAAGTCCATTAAATAACATAGAATGGTAGGTGCATAGGAATGCGATGAAAAAATTGAAATTCGTATCATGTATTTTGTGTTATCATGCATTACGCTAACGAGAATTTAACATGTTTGATACTTTTTTCTATATTCTTTATATGCATGATAGCAGGAAAGTGACTATCGATATAATGTCGAAAAGCTTTGCACATTGTAAAATATTTCTTTGACATTTCTTCCATGCACAGGGAAAATGTATTTGTTTTGTTAACACTAAACGTACTATGATCAGTCAAAGGACTGGTTGTAAACTTTTGATTAGAAAATTCGCATGTAATGTTATTGCTCCTTCTCTCTTGATTTCATGGCATTTTCTATTAAATGTATACAATCAATTTTTCAATATTTATTACTTTCCTTATATACATAAGGAAAGTATTGTGACGGGGTCGAAAATTCGAATTCGAGTTTTCGACGGGAGAGCACGTTTCAGACATCCCTGATCACGAATCAAACATTTTTGAAGTGATGTCTATGTGTGTGTGTGTCAGTGAGTCTGTGGAGACGATAACTGACGAACGAATGGACCGATTCGAACGAAATTTGGTACAAAAATCACTATCCATAAACACTGGAAGCTTATTGTTTTTATACGCAATCAAATGTCCAGAACCCCCCTAAATTTTCGAGAGAAATTTTGAATAAATCGTCAAAAAATCAAAACCAATAATAAAGTTACGCAAATAGATATTTCTTATGTAAATTTTTATTAGAAAGCGATTGCCATAAATTTTAGAACGCTAACATGAACCGTTCTCGAGATATTGCACATTTTTCAAAAAAAAATATCAAAATGTCATATAAAATAAAAAAAAAATATTTCCTATTGAGAAACATGTTCACTTTTCATATGTTATACCATGAGATAAATTGGGTGACATCATTCTCGTGGAACGAGCTCGTTCCATTCAGGAAAAAGATACTTTGAGTAATACTTTTGTATTTGAACGCTAATAGTCAGTTATCTGCTGTAAGAATAACTTATTTCTCCATCCATAACGCTTGGCGAGATTTTGGCGACGAATTGGGCGGAATGTCGCCATCTTGGCGACATTTTTAATTGCTGCCAAATTAACAAAAATCTTGCCAAATGGATAAAAATGACGCTAAATCATTGAAAATGACGACTCATTGAAGAAAATTCAATATCTTGGAAATAATATAAGTATTTAATATAAGAATAGCATTTTAACTGTAAAAGTAGTAGATTCATTGCATTATATAAGGAAAGTCATGCACTGCCCACATCAGATTTTCTTTCTTCTTGTGTTTATATGATAAAGATACATAATTTTCCGTTATCTTCCACGACCGGTCATTTGACCGGGAGAAAAATTTATTGCCTTATAAGGTTATCGGGTCAGAAAATGTGATCTACACGCACATTCCACATATTTTCATCAGTTTCTTGCACTTTTCTGCAAGGACTGTTGTGCAATAAGTTCAATTTAAAGTAATTGTGTATTAAAATTTCAATAAAGTGCCTGAATTTCAAGTTGCAAGTAAAGGTGACAAAAGCTAAAAAGCATTACTAGTTAGTTTATATTTTCTTTTTACAGCGTTACTCCATTCCTAATCTTCACCCTGAAAAAATGTCGAAACATTCAAGACACAACAATTTCTTAGAAGAAATAAATAACATAGGCTAAGAGTTTTCGAAAATTAATCTAGGTGAACTTTCTGAAAGTGACGATATATTATTTGAAAATTATAATGATCTACTAGACACTAGGTGTGAGCCTACAGATACCGACGATGAAGGGGATAATATTATAAATATAATACGTAGAGGGCGAAATAGAATGACATTGCTCTCAAATTCTGAAGTTGAGAATGAAAATTGAGCAGTATATTTTGATTAATGGCACCGTTTGGGAAGAGTTGCAAATAGGAGCACATGTGGGATCTCTACATCTGGAAGAGAAGCACTTCATAACACTTTCAGATGAAGAATCAGGTCCAACTGGATATGCAAAACGTAGTATTATAAAGTTTAAAGTGAAGACTGCATTTTCGTTGATAACTGACCACCGTATTATAAAACACATAAGAACATTCACAATAGAAGAAGCAAATCGAATTTTAGAAACCGAATGGAGTCTATTACCTTAAAGTTATTTTGTTTAATATTTCCTTACTAAAATCAATATCATATGATTTCAATCAGAAGAAATAAAGATTTTATCTAAAAACCCGTCATTTGACCAGTTACGGTACTAATAGGTATATATTGAGTGTCGGTATGTTTAATGTTAAGAAACTTTGCAAACCAATACCTGTTAAGTTATTTCCTTAAGTTGTAAACAATGATATTCTCCCTGTAAGAGCAGAAGTGTGCTCAGAGGAAGATGTTGAAAGAGGTTCTCTGACCGACCCGTACAGAGGGGGCACACTATCCGACCTAATTTGAAATTTTTATTTTCTGAAACTGTTATAGAAAGAGCGACTGAAAACTTTTTTTAATTCGAGATTTTGACAAGTAAACACGTTTTAAGACCTCCTGGATGAATTCTGAACGCTTTTGGCAATATGCCCGTAACGAAAAAGAGTAATGAAAATACTCAAAACTACTTTGCTTAATTATTGAACACTTCCTCTCTGTCTAAAATCTTGGCTTTGGTTCTATTTGACCCGTCGGGCATTCAACGAAAAAATCTAATATTTTAAAAATACAAATTAGGGGGGTAACGACTCAAAGAAAAAAACCCAAAACTACTTTTCAAAATGACAGAGAACTTTCACTTACTGGAGCCTCAGTTTTGATCTCATTCGACCCATTCCAGGTTCTAGATCAACAAAAAAAAAAAACCAAAAATTTTAAAAGTTCGATTATAGAAAATATTGTGGAAAAACTTACACCACTTTGTCTCTCAAAACTATGCGCCTTTCCATTTTTATGCTTACATTTGAAGTAGATTTTGATAATCAAAACTCATTTTGAGTGTGTAGGTGCCATATTTAGTGACCAATAGCCATTGAGAACGCATGAATGCTAGTTATATCATATAAATAATTATACCATATCATAAGGCAAAAATATCTTGTTATATCACATATGGATATTGAGAGCGCGGTTGCCCACTGGTTAGCGCGCTAGAATTGCACTCGTTAGGCCCGGGTTCGATTCCCTCTGCTGCCAAAACTGCCGTCGTGTTCACGCGGAATACGATCACGTCAAACATGTGGGCCCGTAAGTCCTTCCGAGAGGTTGGTGGTAGGGGAAGGAGGGTACGGTCCCTGTGGATGCCTCCCCCACTGGGTTCCGGTTTATATTGGGTAGCTCTTCCCGGCCGTCCAAACTGTTGCCTTACACCTTTCTGGTAGGTCTGACGGTCTGGGTCTCAACAACAACAACATGTGTATATTGATAATTTGAACTACGTTATGGCTATAAATGGTATCAAAATAGTTTATTGGCACATATAAATCAAATTCGTTTAATTTACTAAATTGTTGCTAATTTTAAGAAAGAAACTTTGAAGGAATTTCTATAAATTTTTAAGAACAAAATATACATAAAAATACTTTTTTTTTTTGCATTGCGTTTGTGATGTAAGTGGAACTAAGTGATATAAAGTTTTTTTAATAATAGCTAAAGAAATATTGTAACAACTATACATTTTTATTTAATTGAATGGAGTAAAAAGATAAGTATACAATATGAAAAAAGATACCCATAAAATATTTAAATTTATTTTAAAAATATACTCGAAAAGGAAGCTGTCTCAAAAAAATAAGGACAGCCGATTGAATCGCCGTTTTGATGAATTAAATTCAAAAATTTGAATATTCTATTTCCGGTCACATGATGTAATTGTCTTGGAACTTTTATACGATAGAGATTATATTTTCTTTTCTTAACAATGGCGCTTCATTATTTTCCAACATATACGCTGGAGAGTCTGACTTATAAGTTGCGAATGCATAGTTTGTATCTTGTTCAGAAGTTTTGAATCCTGATCCTCCTTTTTATAGTGCAGCATATAACATCACTGCGATGTTTAAATTCTTGATGCATCAGTAACAAATAGCTGTTGACAGCATCGGCAGCAAGAAAACTTGTTAGTTTCAAACAGCGTTTCAATGTATGACAATAGTTAACTGTTTTTCAATTGGTCCACTTTATTTATCACCATCATGACTTAGATGTTTTCAAACTGTAGAAACGAATTAGACAGAATTTCATTACAGCATTACTTTTGACAAAAGAACTGCTCATTTTGGGTCAAAATTGATTCCAGTACATGAATTTGTCACAAAGATGTTATATAGATAGCAATACCTTCCAATAAAATTGGAAGATCCATAAGACTACCCAAAATCTCGTTGATATCTCTTAAACAGTTTCTGTGTGAGTTAAATAAAACTTCATAATCGCAGAACCAGACGATAGAGGGCGTGCTCAAAAACTGTGAATACACTCCCATTTATATAATGATTGTCTAACGTGTTTGTGTCTTTCCAAACCCCACAGAAGCCCTCCGGTTACGACCTTAAAACATCTTTGCACACTTTGAATATTGACTACTAGGCAGAGTATAGTAGAATCAAATTTTCGATTCCCCGGGAATAGAAAATTGAGGAGGAAGTCGAAAAGTCTTTCCAAACTGTCCAGAAACCTTCGATACCCTGGTAGGCTGAAATTATGCACATTTATAGTATCGACCACCACGCAGAGCTTATTTTAACCATTTTTGAACGCTGATATCAATATAATGTTAAAAAAATAAAACATAAAAAAATTACAACTTAATTCTTTATTAATATTGGTTTTCCTATGTTTGACAAGTTTAAATGTTAATTATATATAATAGTATCTATAGATGCCATTATCTGCAATAGAAGTGTTTTCTAAAAACTTATTTAAAATACTTCTGTGCCCTGCTACATAATTTCTACCTACCAGTGATGAAAACGAACATTTCTACTTCATATGTTCGTTTTCATAATGAAATAGAAGAATAATTCTAAATAATTCAGATATACATTTATATAAGCTGTACCTAGTTTCACAGTACTTCTACAAAGTGAATTTGCAGTTCTTTCAAGATCATTTTTAAAAACATTTAATTCAGTTCTGTAAATAAGAATTATGCACAGTTATATCTAGTAAAAACTTTGTCAATCTCTATACAGTACGATTTCTAGCCTATTCCTTTCGGTAAAAATTCTATGAAGTTCTAGTGTGGAAAATAACCTAGACAGTCCTAGTTTCAGTTAAAATTCCAATCAGTAATATTTAATTGGTGATGATGAAATGCTACATTTTAGCACTGTAACTGAATGAAAAATGTGCTGAGAAATCTGAAGTGTAAGGCTACAGCCAGGTCTCTCATACATTCACATTTCATATGTTAAATCCTTCTATCTATATCAGTACCAAATAAAACCCAAATGCTATATCCTTTTATGAACTTTCATTCGTAAGTTATTCTTTAGAAAAACTTTGTAGATTATCATAATAATTGTTCAAAGTATTTTTGTGTAGGCAAAAACTTAGTAACTCGGATTAATTGGATGCATTAAGTTGTTTTGGTTTATAACATACTATATAAGAACCATTTAGACATCACAGAGTAGCTCATAATATCATCTTTCGTAAATTAGATTCCATTATCGTAAATAATTTTATAAACATTTTAAATTTCGAATAATCAGAGTTCTAATAATGCAAGATAAGGAAAGTCTATCTAGTTCTAGGTTGTGTACAAAAATGTATCGACACATAAAATGTCATTACAATGCGTGCATCTATTCTTAAGTTATCGTTGCCACACTTAAAACATACGCACTCATGCACAGGCATAAATCGTGTAGATAGTGTTTGAAATTTGTTGAGGATGTCTGAAAACTTGCAATTTCGACAATATATCAAAATTTTCAGAAAAGGTGCATTTTCTCCATACCATCATATACAATGCAAAAATAAATGCAGCATAAACTTCCCAATTGCCTAGCTTTAAAAACATCGGTTTAACATTATTTCCCTTCTTTTCTTAGCATATAGCATTAACGTATATCTGATCTTAGGAGCGAATAAGTACATTTAATAATGCTTCTGGAGGAATCTCATATTACATAAACGTATATGATCTTTGAGCGAATAAGTACATTTAAGAATGCGTCTGGAGGAATCTTATACAGCATAAACAACATAAGAGCGAATAAACACATTTTCTGACGTTCCTGGAGCAATCATGTATGGCACAAACTCATCGGATCTTAGAAGCGAATAAATACTTTTTCGAATGTTCCTGAAGGAATCTTATATGGTATAAACATATTTGATCGTACCTGGAAATTAAAAAATTTTCGTATACTCCTAAGGGAATATTATATGACATAAACGGTATCTGATTTTAGAGAATAAGTATTTTTATGAATGTTTCTGGAGGAATCGTATGAGATACCCATATCTGATCCTAGGGGCAAATAAGTACATTTTAGAATATTGCTATAAGAATCTTGTATCACATAAACGTAAATGATCTTAAGAGAGAAGAATAAGTACATATTTAAATACCCCTTGGAGAAATCTTATTGGGCATAAACATGTCTGATCTTAGGAACAAATAAGAATATTTTTAATAGTTATCGAGGAATCTTATGTGGCATAAACGAAATCTTAATATGACATAAACGGAATCTTATATGGTATAAACGGTATTTGATCTTAGGAGCGAATAAGTACATTTGTGAATGTTCCTGGGGCACTCATATGGCATAATCGTATCCGATCCTAGGAGCGAATAAGTGCATTCGCTCGAATATTCCTATAGGAATCGTATATTATATACACGTATATGATCTCAGGAGATTAGAATAAGTACATATTTGAATAGCCCCTGCAGAAATCGTATTTGGCATAAACATATCTGATCTTAAAAGTAAATATATAACTTTTCAAATATTCCTGGGGGGAGTATATTACGGCACAAACTTATCTGATCTTATGAGCCAATAAGTATATTTACGAATATTTTTCGAAGAATCTTATTAATCAGCTATATTGCATCTAAATCATTTTAACTGCTATTTTAATACGAAAAATAATTGCTCATAAGATGTCTCACGAGATTTGTCGCTTACTACTACTACGGGACTAAACTCATATTTGTTTCAGTGGATGCTCTTTTAATAGAAAATCGATATGACCGGATTTTCTTGATAAAGAAGTTATCGAATTTCCAAAGGAGTTACATATTTCACTAGGTTTTTATATCTAACTGGAAAACACTAGGTTTTTTCCCCCTTAATAGAAGAAATTAACTTTTGAAGCTAGTTTTAAAAGGTGTGATAAGTGCTGTAATATAAAACTGATAGTTAAATGTACAATTAAAGTAGTTAGAAAGAAATGTGGTGTTTAAATAGACTACTTCTATAAATAAGAAACTTTAAATTTGGAATACATTTTCTTACTGAATTAATTACTTGTTAATTTCATGTAATTACTTTTCTTCCATACATAGGTTATGTAAAAGCAAAGTATTACGATTGAGTCAAAAATTCGACTGTCGAACTTTGATAGATCTAAACGTATCATCTTTGAATAAGAATTTAATTGATGGTACTTGTTGCCTGTGAAACTATTTTTACAGCGGGTGTACATTTAATGCAGTGTAAGAGATTTTATGTACTTGTAACACATGTTAAGCGTGATGTAGCTGGAAGTCTAATTGGGTATAATCCAATATTCTTGGATTAGATTCATGGTTCTATTCGAGTGAGTTTATGATATGAGAATATGTTTAATTTTTGAAGGGCGTTTTTAGTATTTGATACATTCTTTTCAAATTATAAAAATTATATCGTGTATATTAGTAACAATTTTATATACTACGAATAATTCTATCCAATTATAGTTTATGGAAATATAATGTAATATCTATGGTAATGTGAAAGTGTTCTTGCCCATTGCTTACACTGGACAACATCCAAATTGCATCGGATACAAAAACAGTTGCTTTTCACTAATTTGCAAATGCTGAACACAAACATGAACTTAATAAGAAAGATCAATCATGCATAAAGCATTGATTATGAAACACTTTCCAATTTCAATGCAATTTTATTTAAACATCTCTAAAATGCGATATATTCCTCGGTAATATTTTTTAAATTATCACAATACTACATTAATTTATTATATTTGAAAACTTAAAACTTCATCGAAAAAAAGGAACTGCATTCAAATGACGACATTGAAATGTAAATTGCCTAGTTTAAACATCTCTAAAATACGATACATTCCTCGGTACTCTTTGTTAAATTATCATAATACTACAATAATTTATTATATTTGAAAACTTCATCGACAACAAATGAAATTTATTCAAATGACGTCATCGAAATATAAATCGCCTCTCTATAAAAGCAGCATTTCATTCATAAACATTTTTTCATTGATTTCATTCATCACAATTCTATAATAATGTATTTTATTTAAAAACATAAGACCATGGATGTACAAGTAATTAAACTCTATGCTTAAAACTTCAGCGAAAGAATCGTCCTCCTCTCTGTAAAATCAAATTAATATTTCATTCATATCAGCTATATTGCAGACTCCATGAGCTAAATAATTTTGCATTAAAGAAGTGCAGCAATTCATGTACAACTAATTCTACATATTTTGCTGTTTACATTTTCCATAAGTGAAAATTAGGCTTCGTTACAGAAATAATCAAAGTTGGATGATCATTTAAACTCAAATATATTGTAATTGCTTTGTTTCAGTATGTAGATGCACAGGATTTAAGCAAAAATAAATCTAAATATGAATTAAAAAGAACTTTAAAAATCACGATTTTGACACAAGATGGATGCCATATTTTATCTTGAAGTGGGTCACGTGATCTCTTCATATAATAGTCACGTGATCGTTTCACATAAAAGGTGTAATTATTTTAATTTTTATTTAAAAAATTACTGAATATATTTTGCTGAAATTTTTTTTATATATTTTATGGGATAATTTGAATATTTCCTAAAACTTTCGAAGCAATTTGTGAATTTTAAATCCGCTTAAAAAATGTTTGAAAAATTAGTTCCCATAGGGTTTAATGTATTTCATTTTTTCAACCCGGGTTCAATCGATAACTAATTGGGTGATATTATTCATTCATATTCCCATAGGTTCCACAGACCGTCTGAATAACATACTAAAATTTCATTTTGATAAAGTCATTTTTACGGCAGTTATCGTGTTAATGGACAAACAGACAGACAGAATGAAATGTAAGTCATAAACACTTTTCAACTTTGTTGTAAAGTGTTAAAAACCGCGGATTAGCTCTAGTTTTCACGATACATAGTGGGGGGGGGACTTCAGCAATTACGAGCTTGTAGAATTTCTTTTGCAGCACTACGATACACTAGGGTGCAGAAGGTCATTGAAAATACCCTTTTTACAATCTCATGTATTTCTCCCCGGCTGATTGCGGTGCTGTCAATACTGGGGTTGGTTTCATCCTTAGAGGAGAGATACTGTTTTATATCAAACTTTCATTACTTTTACCCTAATTTTATGCTGAAAAAATGAAAAATTGAATTATATTCATTTTATAGGGCTGATTTGTTGTATTATATGATTCATCAATGATTTTCGATAACCTTAGCAAAGCAGTAAATAGTGTATTAGCTGACGTTAGTTGAAATTTAGTTTAGTTTATATTAGTTTAGTTTGTGAAAATCAGTTTCTTTATTAAGGTGAATCGCGAAGTATTAGTTTGAAAAATGAATTTGTGAAGAATGAGTAATCAAGACAATACACGTAATTTATTCAATTTTTTTTAATCAGAAAAGCAAAGGATATTAGAAAATGGCGAAAGAAATGATGAAATGTCAAATGGCATATAAAACTCCAAAATGGCAGAAATCTGCAATATTGTTACAAAACCATTACAAAAACATGTGAAATTATTAAAAATGAACGGAACTCAGAAAAAAAAAATAAAAATCATTTAATAAATAAAAATTAGTTTCATAATGAGTTGCGGATGATAAAAAATTCTTCAAAACGTACTAGAATCCAGAAGATGAAATTATTAATAAAATAAATTATTAATAAAATAAATATTTGCAAAAGGTAAAGATAATATCTAGACTCTAACCAAGGCTTAACTATATCTGCGCTTTAGATACGCATCCAGTTAGGCTTTGCTCTAACCAAATATTTTATCTATCGTATTTGTGTTGAAACAAAATACTCCGCAAAGTGAACATCATAATAAAAGTTTATACGGTGAAGCATAGAACGAATATTTTATACGGTGAAGCATAGAACGAATGATAATAATAATTGTTCTGTTGAGGATTACCATAGAATTGACGTATGCACATGCGTTGTTTGTTAACAACATATTAGCTGAATTGAGATCAAGAATTTATGATTTCAATTCAGCTAAAGTTTTTAATTTAGAAATCCTTCAGCCAAAATCACAAAAGCTGAAAACCAATTTCGCCGAAACCAGCTCAAATATCAGAAGATTAAACTTTGAACAAAATGCAGAAAGTCATTGAGAGATTTGGTCTCATTCTTTCAAATGAAACACAAACACTAATTCATTTAAAACCGAGTGCATAACTGTTATTATGTAATGAGCAGTGGAAAGACAAAGAAATCGGACCTAAAACATCTTTAAGGACAATAGCTTCTCTATCGTCTGTGCGACAAGTTTCTCTATATATGTCCAATTTTTGACATTTTTATTTCTACTTAACCAATGAGCATTGCTTCCATAAAAATAAAGATAATTTTCTACTTTGAAACATATAATAAAATCTTGCTTTGTACAAGAATGTCAGACGATTAAACGGACTAGCACTATATGGGACAGCAATCGTGATATCAATATTGACACAGAAACGTCTGCTGATATATTTGCTGAAAATGGATCTAGACGGATTTTATTTTCGCTTACAATTATTGATACTTCTCTCGTCAAAGGTAAGCATTCTTTTCATGACGAAAATAGTGAAAATTTGAAAAATTACCTTTTTCAGCAATGTTTCCTTAAAAAAAATCTGATGTGGGCAACACATGGCTTTCCTTATATAATGTAATAAATTTACTACTTTTACAGTAAAAAAATACGTTTTTCTTATAGTAGATACTAATATTCTTTCCACGATATTGAATTTTCGACAATTAGTCGTCATTTTCATTAATTTAGCCTCATTTTTATCCAGCGAGATTTTCGTTAATTTGGCAACATTTCAGAAAGTCGCCACGTTGGCGACATTCTGCGAAATTCGTCGCCAAAATCGCACCAAGCGTTATGCTCTAAGAAATAAGTTATTCTTATAGCAGATAAATAAATATTGGCGTTCAAATACAAAAGTATTACTCAAAGTATATTTTTTTCATGAATGTAACGAGCTAGATCCACGAGAATAATGTCACCCAATTTATCGCATGGTATTACATATGAAAAATGAACATGTTTCTCAATAGGAAATATTTTTATTTTTATTTTATATGACTTTTTGATAATTTTTTGAAAAATGTACAATATCTCGAGAACGGTTCATTTTAGCGTGCTAAAATTTATGTCAATCATTTTCTAGTGAAAAATTACATAAGAAATCTCTATTTGCGTAACTTTATTAGTAGTTTTGATTTTTTGACGATTTTTCCAAAATTTCTTTCGAAAATATAGGGGGGTTCTGAACATTCGATTGCGTATAAAAACAATAAGCTTCCAGTGTTTACGGATTGTGATTTTTGTGCCAAATTTGGTTCGAATCGGTCCATTCGTTCGTCAGTTATCGTCTCCACAGTCTCACTAACAAACACACACACACACACACACACACACACACACACACACACACACACGCACAGACACCACTTCAAAAACGTTTTATTCGTGATCAGGTATGCTTGAAACGGGCTCTCCCGTCGAAAGCTCGAATTCAAATTTTCGACCCCGTCACAATACTTTCCTTATACATTATGTATATAAGGAAAGTAAAAAGATAATTTTCTACTTAACATATTAAAATCTGTCTAAGAACAAGAATGGCAGAAGATCGATTAAACGGACTAGCACTATACGGCGCAGTAATCGTGATATCTATATTGACACAGAATTGCCTATTGTATATTTGCTGAAAATTGATCTAGATAGATAGCATTTTTGCTTGAAATTTTTCTTACTTCTCTCGCTAAAGGGAAACATTGTTTTCATGTCGAAAGAACGAACATTTTTACGTTTTCGAAAGAGCTTATTTCGAAAAAACAATATCTAGCATTTTTCCAATCTGTCGGGATGTCGTTACATCGATTTTAACCCCATCTACTTTTAAACTGTCCAACTTGATAAAGACAAATTTTGCACAAAGCTTAGCTGCTACACAAAAATTAAAACAAGTTCACGAAGGGGAAGTTATTTTTCTGATTCATGGTAAAATGAGGAAATGTAATTTTCATGTGATTGCAATATTTCTCAAACGACTGGATACGTTTCATTAAGTAAAGTTAATGTTGTTAAGAAAGTTATGAGTTTATACAGGGGTAGTATATTATATTCTTCTAATAAAATATTGATATTCTGTCTGTACACGTGGCTCGTGTCTTTCGTATTGTGCATATGTCCGCTCTGATATTTCATAATCGGTTTTATCCAAAATTATTCAACAGTCTGAACCTAAATTTTATACAAAGTTAGGCTATTTCTTGGATGTAAAAACGACGTGACGATCTTTTTATTTGTGAAAGTGTCGTGTTTTGCTATGCACAGAACGCACATAAACATTTTGCATTTCATTATAATATTTACAAAATAACTAAACTAAACAGTACCAAAGTTTTTTAATAAATACCAAATGTTACATTAATGTGATTGCCTCCGTAGTATTTGCTTCATAGACGTGAAACTTAAGAAAAGAGGAGGAAATGAGCACGATAAAGCGCATTTCTCCTTTGAGTAAACGTGGATACATTTCTTAATGTCCCATTGTTGTAGTTTCTTTAAATATTTTAGTGATTTTTTTCGCATTCTAAACAATTTAAGACAGAGTACAGACATCCTAAATCCCATCATATTTCTTTAGTATGAAACATTTTAAGTTGATCTGAATATGATATAAAATACAAAGAAACAAGTTGGCATTGAAATGCCAACTTGTTTATTTGCTATATTTAATAAAATGCACGGGAGTAACAGATTTGGATGTTGCAATCAATGGAAATGTCGTATCAGACGGCGATACAGGCTTGTGCTGCAGCAGAATTCTATATATGAAGAAGTCTATTGAAATAAAGGATTCATGGTTTCTCTTGAGAATTGTCACGTCTTCAACAAATACTTCACATGCAGACGCTGATGCTAAAGATATTAAAAAAAACATTGATAGCTCCTATGACGCTAAACTAAGCATTTAACAAAATCAAAGTTGAGATAGTTTCGAACAACATTTTAATCTTCTGTATCCGATAGTTTGCAACAGTAATCGGTTCGTCATACGCATTTGCAGCCGTAACATTGTCTATTTCACTTAGCGGGACAAACAAGCCAATTGCTTTTGCTTTACGAAATGTGCCACAAATTGTCTATATATTATAGATCTTTATACTGTTACAATAATAATCGCTGTAGATGTTTCACATTAGCTGTTCCAAATTTTATGTGAATTTTCCCCTTAACTCAATACATCTGTCTGAAATTATTTGATCTCTTTGCTGCAGGATTGATCATGATCAAATTGGTATCTACTTAATGAACGGATTTTTTTTTTCTGGTTTTAGGCTATTTGTGTAAATTTTACTATTGTTATATTTTATGCTTTGTTTTTAATGTGTTTAATAGTATTTTGGTGTCTCTAAGTTGATCGTAATTTATTATTTAAATTTTTCTGCTGGGGTTTTAAAATTTTCTGGGTTTTTTTTTTAAAACGAATTATTCTTGCAATGGGGATTTTAAATCATTTGAATTTATCTCATTTTTACTTTTCTTATATACATAATATATAAGGAAAGTATTGCGACGGGGTCGAAAATTCGAATTCGAGTTTTCGACGGGAGAGCACGTTTCAAGCATCCCTGATCACGAATCAAACATTTTTGAAGTGATGTCTGTGTGTGTGTGTGTGTGTGTGTGTGTGTGTCAGTGAGTCCGTGGAGACGATAACTGATGAACGAATGGACCGATTCGAACGAAATTTGGTACAAAAATCACAATCGATAAACACTGGAAGCCTATTGTTTTTATACGCAATCGAATGCACAGAACCCCCCCCTAAATTTTCGAGTGACATTTTGAAAAAATCGTCAAAAAATTAAAACCACTAATAAAGTTACGCAAATAGACATTTCGTATGTAATTTTTCATTAGAAAACGATTGACATAAATTTTAGAACGCTAACATGAACCATTCTTGAGATATTGCACATTTTTCAAAAAAATTATCAAAAAGTCGTATAAAATAAAAAAAATATATTTCCTATTGAGAAACATGTTCACTTTTCATATTTAATACCAAACGATAAATTGGGTGACATCATTCTCGTGGATCTAGCACGTTCCATTCATGAAGAAAGATACATTGAGTAATACTTTTGTATTTGAACGCCAATATTTATTTATCTGCTATAAGAATAACTTATTTCTCCGTCCATAACACCTGGCGATGTTTGTGTGACGAATTTGGCGGAATGTCGCCAACTTGGCGACATTTTTAATTGTTGCCAAATTAACAAAAATCTCGCCAAATAGATAAAAATGACACTAAATCAATGAAAATGACGAGTCATTGAAGAAAATTCAATATCTTAGAAAGAATATAAGTATCTACAATGAGAATAACATTTTTTTTAACTAAAAGTAGTAAATTCATTACATTATATAAGGAAAGTCATGTGTTGCCCACATCAGATTTTTTATATCAATCCCAATTGTTTTCAAAGTTTTTTTTTTCTTTGTATGTTTTTGTCTATATTGTATTTCTATGTATATTGTCTTTGTATGTTTGTGTATTGCTATTTCTGTGTTTTTCCCGTCTGTCCCTTGTACCTGTTCCATACCCTTTGACTGAGCTTCATCATAAGGATTCAGAACCGTAATTTTGCATACTTTACCAGGTAGTTCAGATGGACCAATTGCTTTTGCTCCAAGCACTTTGCATAGGCTTTTGTATTTTCCAAATAGTAGTTGCTGCCTATATTAAATTAGAGTTGCAACCTACTTCAGCAAAAGGTGAAGATAGTCCAACTGCTTTTGCTTCACCTTGCCAGAAACTGTCTGCATATTATAGACATTTATGTAACAGGTTTGTAAAATAAATTGTAGCGAGTTGGAGCTTACTACTCTTACTTTATTAAGCTCTTTCCTCTTTTCAGAGGGAGCTCCTTTTAATAGAAAATCGATTCGACTAGGTACCTCTGATATTAAAGTTATTGGATTTCAGAAGGAGTTGAATCTTTTTCAAAGCTTTTTTTTTTATATAAGGCTAAGCAACATTGCCCTTTTTCTGATTTCGATAAAGAAACTTTACTTTTAAATCCGGTTCTAAAGGGTAAAATAAGTTTAGTTATTATACTAGTGATAATTATGTGTATTATATGAATATATCTTATTTCAAAGAGCTATTGTATCTAGTTCTAGAAAAGGTTTTATTTAACTATACAAAAATTTTAATAAATCATATGCATACAGTAAAATTCTAATTCAATTTTAAACAATTTTTTTTAAATATTGGTACTTGTATAGGGCATTTTAAATGATTTGTTAGAATGTGTAACTTTCCAAGTACACATTAAAGAAATATAACCCGTTCTAAATTAGAAATAATAAACTCTAGTTTGTTTTTTTTCCGCAAGAATCTTAAAAATTTTGCCTGATTCTATTTAGTTTGAATTCTGTCTTGTTGTACTTAGTATGAAGTCTGTCTGGTTATATATAATTTAAGTTTTGTCTGACTATATTTAGTTTAAATTATGTTTAGCCATATTTAGTATAAATTCTGTCTGCTTATATTTAGTTTGAATTCTGTCTGGTTATAATTAGTTTGAATTTTGTCTGACTATATTTAGTTTGAATTTTGTGTGCCCATGTTTAGTTTGAATTCTGTTTGGCTATATTTAGTTTGAATTATATCTAGTCATATTTAATATGAATTCTGCCTGGTCATATTTAATATGAATTTTGTGTGGTTATATTTAATTTAACTCTATTTGTTACTCGGCTTATATACATAATGTATAAGGAAAGTATTGTGACGGGGTCGAAAATTCGAATTCCAGTTTTCGACGGGAGAGCACGTATCAAGCATCCCCGATCACGAATCGAACATTTTTGCAGTGATGTGTGTGTGTGTGTGTCAGTGTGTCTGTGGAGACGATAACTGACAAACGAATGGACCGATTCGAACGAAATTTGGTACAAAAATTGCAATCCGTAAACACTATAAGCCTATTGTTTTCATACGTAATAGAATGTTTAGAATCCCCTAAATTTTCGAGTGAAATTTTGAAAAAATCGTTAAAAAATCAAAACATCTAATAAAGTTACGCAAATAGACATTTTTTATGTACTTTTTCATTAGAAAACGATTGACACAAATTTTAGAACGCTAACATGAACTGTTCTCGAGATATTGCACATTTTTCAAAAAAATTATCAAAAAGTCTTATAAAATAAAAAAAATATTTCCTATTGAGAAACATGTTCACTTTTCATATGTAATACCATGCGATAAATTTGGTGACATGATTCTCGTGAATCTAGCTCGTTCTATTCATGAAAAAAGATACTTTGAGTAATACTTTTGTATTTGAACGCCAATAGTTATTTATCTGCTGTAAGAATAACTTATTTCTCAGTCCATGAGATTTTGGTAACGAATTTGGTGGAATGTAGCCAACTTGGCGACTTTTTTAAATGTTACTAAATTAACGAAAAACTCACCAAATGGATAAAATAATTGACGCTAAATCAATGAAAATGACGACTCATTGACGAAAATTAAATATTTTGGAAAGAATACATATAGCTACTATAAAAATAATCTATTTTTTTAACTGTAAAAGTTGTAAATTCATTGCGTTACATAAAGAAAGTCATATGCTGCCCACATCAGATTTTTTATATTTAGTTTGAATTCTATCTGGCTATATTTACTGTCAATGCTATCTGGTTATTTATATTCAGACTAAGAATTCTATTCACTTATATTATGTTCTAGTTTAGAAACGATTTAATCTACTAATTTCGTAAGAAATTATCTAGTTACGGCTTTAAAAGAAAATTTGCAGTTTCGTTAATATTTTTTAACATCTACTGTACGAAGATAAAATATATAATAGTCTTTAATCACAATTTATTATAATTAGATACTATTAATTCTCTGCAGTGTGCCACTATGACAACATAACAACTTAACGAGAGAAGATTCAGGATAAGTTACATCTAGGTTACAATCTGTGGCCAGAGTATTTATAAATATATTCGGTACTAGTATGTAAGTCTACCATGAGCAGGGAAACTAACACTCTTAAATAACTATGTTGAAGCATTTTTAATAAATTTAATGCTGTATAACAATGTATTACGTTCAGCGTCAAAAATTGGCTTATGTAAATTTAAGTGTGCAATTTTTCAGCCTTTATGTTATCATTCTTTATGACTCTCCCTCAGCCATTCAGGCAATTGCTAATACACCCGACTCAGAAGGAATTTGGAGTTTCAAATCGAATTTGGAATTTTTTACATCTATTTGCAAAATGGTTGTCCTAGAGTGAGGATGTCAGCTCACTGTGAGATGACAGTCAATGAGATAGCTTATCAACTCGCCAAAAAGGGTAAGAGAATTTTGCAATCATATCAAAGAAACATTCCATTCGTATCAGCTAAGAGAATAATTAAAAATATTACGGGAAATAAATACGAAAAGGCGAGAGAATAAATCAAGAATAAAATATGGAAGGGCTCAATCTTTAAGATCTCTAATGCATCTAGATCTGTAACAATTGCAGCTTTCAGGCTGGAGACGGGACGCAATTGCCTTGACAAGAATTTACATAGAATAAGGATTTACAGCAATCATCCAAATGGTGTTTAGTGTATCTCAGAATATTGTAATGGATGCTGAACATTTAATTATTTGCACTGCATTACTTATACATCTGTTACTGCCAGACGAGAGAACTGAAGCTGTCAACTACAGGCTTAATTTTTGTAGTTATCAACTTTCCCTTTTATTTATTTTTGTAGCTGTTTTCTTTGTTACTATTGTCTATTACAACATCATGCTCCCATACATCATACATCTTGGTAATACACCACAACCCCATACATCATATAGAGTACTTTTACAATAAAAAAGGCCAAGCTCATGGACGATATCAATAGACGTTCTGATCGCATTAATGCATTTTAGTAATACACCACATTCTCATACATCATATAGATGACTCTATATGAGGTATGGAGGCTGTGGTGCATTACCACGTACTTTTGCAATAAAAAAGGCCGAGCTTATGGAGAGTGTGAATAGAAGTTTTGATCGTATCCATCTTTTGTCTGCATTCGGGGGAAAATTTTCCAAAATGGGACTCCGTTAGGTTTTGTCCCAAGGTTGCTACTAAAAATGTGCAGATATTAAACCTTCTAAGTAACCTGAAGAAGGGCTTTTCGAGGGTTTATACAAATAAAACCAGGGGAGGGGGAATTGAAAGTTTTTTGTTAGGTTTTATTCAGTAGTCGATAATATACGTGTGCAGAAATTCAGTTTCTAGTTCATCGGGGTATTCTGTAGGATCTGGAATAATTTTTTGAACCCCTATTTTCTCCACCCCTAGGGAGAAGGAATTGAAAATTTGAACCTAAGTGTGTTTTATTCTTCTGAGTCTCCGATGGTGGACGGAGGAGACTTCTGGAGTGTCTGAAAGACACAAACACGTCAGACATTTATTAATATGAATGTTTATTTCCCATGCTTTACTAACAGATAAAAATATATGATTGAACTTGGAACACTCAGGTAACACTATCCATAGGCCGATTTCGGGCTTATTATGTTCTCGTCAGCATAAAATAACCATTATCTGCAAAGTCAGCAATAAACTTGCTATAAACTCAATGAGTAAAAACTAGCAATTCCGTCCTCCACCGGAGCCAGCATCCATTTTTTGAAGGATTAAGAATCTGTTAATATTTTTTACTAATTTGTAGAAGGACTGAAATTGTCATTTCCTATAAAAGTTCGTAAAATGCGTAGCTTATAGCAAGTTTCTTGCGGTCATTGCATGTAACCACTATTTCACAAACGCATAATAAACGCAAAACCGGTCCATGAATACTGTTATCTGCAAAAGGAGTGTCTTCCAAATTTTTGGAAGTGCTTTTTTAAAGCAGTTTTTGTGGTTATGATTGAACGTCTTATCTACAAAGAATTAAAGTTATCACATTTCCAGAGATATGATGCTTATTAGCCCTCTACATTACATCTATCCTCTTAACGAGTCTTTGATTACAAATTATTTTAATATTGAAAAAGATTTACTCTAGATACCTTGCGAGATTGGAACTATCTACCCCCAGTTAAGACTCCTAAATATACAAGCTGACGCCACCGCCATTTTGAATCCACCCAGTACAGTTAGTTGTTGTTTGCCTGCACTATTTCAATGGCGCGCTCATGCGACATGGTTGGCATTTGATACGTAATTTAGCTGTAGCATAGGTGCTTCTACTGTCAAAAATGGTGCCAACCATCAGTGAGGTAGTAGTAAAATACATAGTACCGGGGCACTTTACAAACTGCATTACAATGACATAAAGTACTAAATACGTTAAGCTACGCAATATGGTGTTAACATTATTAGTTGTTAACATTAGTTGTTAACATTGTTGTTAACATTATTATTATTAATATTATTATTATTTTTAATATTATTATTATTATTATTATAATTATTATTACTATTATAATAATAATTATTATTATGATTACTATTATAAATATTATTATTATTATTATTATTATTATTATTATTATTACTATTATTATTATTATTATTATTATTATTATTATTATTATTATTATTACTATTATTATTACTATTATTATTATTATTATTATTATTACTATTATTATTATTATTATTATTATTATTATTATTATTACTATTATTATTACTATTATTATTATTATTATTATTACTATTATTATTATTATTATTATTATTATTATTATTATTATTATTATTATTACTATTATTATTATTATTATTATTATTACTATTATTATTATTATTATTATTATTACTATTATTATTATTATTATTATTATTACTATTACTATTATAATTATTATTATTACTATTATAATTATTATTATTATTATTATTATTATTACTATTATAATTATTATTAATATTATTACTATTATAATTATTATTATTATTACTATTATAATTATTATTAATATTATTATAATTATTATTAATATTATTATAATTATTATTAATATTATTATAATTATTATAATTATTATTAATATTATTATAATTATTATTATTATTACTATTATAATTATTATTAATATTATTATAATTATTATTAATATTATTATAATTATTATTAATATTATTATAATTATTATTATTATTATTATTACTATTATAATTATTATTAATATTATTATAATTATTATTATTATCATTATAATAATTATTATTATTATTGTTACTATTATAATTATTATTAATATTATTATAATTATTATTATTATCATTATAATAATTATTATTATTATTATTACTATTATAATTATTATTGATATTATTATAATAATTATTATTATTATTATTATTACTATTATATTTATTATCAATATTATTATTGTTATTATTATTATGAGTACTATTATAATTGTATTATTTTTAGTACTATTATAATTATTATCCATATTATTATTATTATTATTATCATTACTATTATAATTTTATTATAATTATTATCAGTATTATTATTATCAATATTATTATTATTACCACTACTACTATAATTATTGTTATTATTATCATTACTATAATTATTGTTACTATTATTATCATTATTATTATTATTATTATTATATCATTATTTTGTGCTCCGTGTTGACAAGTCGAAGGCAGTGCGGAAGCATTGTTTTGTCTCAAGTGTCTCCCAATAAAATATATTATTATCTTGTTGTTATACAACAGGGAGTCATTGTGCTATGCTAGGTTTTTGTTTAGATAGGCACATCATAAATTTCATGCTAAATAAATGAAAATTTAAATACTTTACTGTCATTTTGTGGGAGCGATACTCGTCCTGATTACATATAAAGGTACCGGAGCGACGCTCTGGTAAGATTGCAGCAAGACCAATCATTCAAGAAAATTGTCTAGAATGTTCAAATTTCTTTAAAATCCAGAGAAAAGAACGACAAATAACCCTCTTTCCCCCAAGCACCGCCATGGCTTCAACTGGGAGTAAAGATGGCCGCTGTTGAGCCAGCTTGTATATTTAGGAGTCTTACCCCAAGTTATTAAACTCCTTCCTCTTCCAAAGCGAGCTAGCTCTTTTTAATAGAAAATCGATTCGACACCGCACTTTCTAGATATAAACTTATCGGATTTCCGAGGGAGTTGGATCTTTTTCTGGGCTTTTTGTTTAAAGCAGGGCAACACTGGATTTTTTTTCTGATATTAATGGTGCAAATTAGCTACTGAAACGATTTTGAAAGGTGCTATAAGTACTGCAATGTAAAAATGCTAATATTATATATTAAATAGGTGTTATTTAAAAAATTAACTTTCTTGGTTCATATTAAATTGCGATAACATTAGTTATGGATTAAATGCATGCATATTACTTTTGCAAATTGCTTTTAGTTTTTTTTTACTTTCCCTTTATACATAGTACAATGAGTTTCAAAATGAGTCATCGGATTTCAAATTACTGTATTTTTAAAACTTTAATACACAGAGTGACAATTAATACATGAATTTTAAGGTGAAATGTCCAAATTTTATTTACAAGTGCTCAATATGTTTCCCGTTAGTTACAGGCGATATGCAAGTTACAGATGATATGCAGGCCGTTGTCAAGGCAATATTCAAGTTCTTGCCAAATACGCTTCTTCATATCTGTGGTAACTGTCTCCAAAGCGCCAGAAACGTGTTGTCTGATTTCATGAATTTCTTGTGGGCAGAGGTGACACAAAGACATGATATTTTGCATATTCCCAAAGGAAGAAATCTCATAGTGTAAAATGCAGAGACCTGGGATCCCAGATGTTGTTGTTGTTGAGACCCAGACCATCCGACCTACCAGAAACGTGTAAGGTAACTGTTTGGATGGTCGGGAAGAGGATCCCAGCTGTGTAAGACAAAGTCATCAGGCCCACTGAGACCCATCCAACCCTGATGACTTTGTGTTACATAGCTAAACCTGATTACATTTTGTGACAGTGGCTTTGTGGAACTGTGTTTGGGCAAGAAGTTGCATATCTCCTTTACATTTCACGTGTAAATAAAGGAAAGCATTTTGATCACTTGTAAATATACTTGGATATTTTCCCTTTATATGCATGTATTAATTGTCCCTCTGTTTGTTTAGGTTTTAAAAACACAATATTTTGAAATCGGGTTATTCTTTTCTAAACACCCTGTATAATACATGGAGGAAGTATTGACTCGGGGTGGAAAATTCGTAGTTCAAACATACCTGAACCCGAATAGAACGTTTCTAAAGCGATGTCTGTAAGTACGTATGTTAATATGTGTGTCTGTATGTATGTTAGTGTGTGTGTCCGTGAGACTGTGTATGCGATGTCTCATGAACGAATGGAACGTTTCGAACAAAATTTGGTACGATTATTACAATCAGTGAATGCTGTAACGCCATTGCATTTTAAATGTAATCGAATGTTCCTGATTTTCGAATGAAATTTAGACAAAATCGTTAAAAGTCAATCATTAATAGTGTTAAACAATCATTTCCTGCGTAATTTTTCATTGCAAAGCAAATGCCACAAATTTTAAAGCTCTATCAAGAACCGTTCTCGAGATATTTGACGTTCTTTAAATAAATTTAAAAAAAATAATTACATACAATTAAATAGGTGGTAGCTATTGTGGAATAGGTTACCTTTCCATACACAATGCCATTCAAGAGAGAAAATCATCTCAGATGTTTGTATTTTGACGTGCAATTCGTTGAAATCTATTTTATTGCTTGTCTATCCATCTGTAATATTTTGCGATAAATTTGACGATAACTTGACAAAAAAAATCTGATGTGGGCAACACATGACTTTCCTTATATAATGTAATGAATTTACAATTTTTACAGTAAAAAAATAGGATTTTCTTATAGTAGATACTAATATTATTTCCAAGTTGTTGAAGTTTCGACAATTAGTCGTCATTTTTATTGATTTAGCGTCATTTTTATCCATTTGGCGAGATTTTCGTTAATTTGGCAACATTTCAAAAAGTCACTAAGTTGGCGACATTCCGCCAAATTCGTCGCCAAGCGTTATGGACGAAGAAATAAGTTGTTCTTACAGCAGATAAATGACTATTGGCGTTCAAATACAAAAGTATTACTCAAAGTATATTTTTTCATGAATGGAACGAGCTAGATCCACGAGAATGATGTCACCCAATTTATACCATGGTATTACATATGAAGAGTGAACATGTTTCTCAAGAGTAAATATTATTTTTTCATTTTATATGACTTTTTAATATTTTTTTTCATTTTATATGACTTTTTAATATTTTTTTTGAAAAATGTGTAATATCTCGAGAACGGTTCATGTTAGCGTTCTAAAATTTATGTTAATCATTTTCTAATGAAAAATTACATAAGAAATGTCTATTTGCGTAACTTTATTAGTGGTTTTGATTTTATGACGATTTTTTCAACATTTTATTCGAAAATTTAGGGGGTTCTGAACATTCGATTACGTATAAAAACAATAGGCTTCCAGTGTTTACGGATTGTGATTTTTGTACCAAATTTGGTTCGAATCGGTCCATTCGTTTGTCAGTTATCATCTCCACAGACTCACTGACACACACACTCACACACTCATACTTTCACACACACACGCACAGACATCACTTCAAAAATGTTTGATTCGTGATCAGGGATGCTTGAAACGTACTCTCCCGTCGAAAACTCGATTTCGAATTTTCGAGCCCGTCACAATACTTTCCTTATACATTATGTATATAGGGAAAGTAATATCATCAACTTGGCGCATTTTTGAAAAGACGCCAAATCGACGGAAATGTTGCCAAATTGACAGACATGACAGTTAAAAAACGAAAATGACGTCAAATGGATAAATACTCAATATATTGGAAAATAAAGTTCAATTTATTTGATAATTCCTGTCGCTTTGGGGATATTAATATTCTTAATTCAGATTATAGTGAGTTTCAGGGTTTGTGGGACAGATGCGTTTCATTAGGGTGTCACAAAGAGTTCTTAATGGGTGATATAGTAATTAGTTTTTGAGAGGGGGTCGTATAAGAATAATCTGTATGACGGGGTTAACGCCTAGTTTCTTATACACCCATTTAGTGATGATTCGATGATTGTCATAGTAGAAACATTTTGTTTTTCCAAATTAAAGAATGAAATTTTAAATACATTATTTACATATTGAAAACATTATAATAATTAATAATTTTAGTTTTAAATTGGCTGCAACGCAATCCCTTGATTTTATATAACATAATATAGTTTTTAATGATTATAATTGTTTAATATAACAACTATGCCTAGCTGTATGTCTAAGTTGAATTTACACAGAATAAAGTTTAATTCGGTACTTTGAAATGGTTTGACATATTGTCACTCAGAAAATCATCGTCCAATATTAATGTACAATTCAGTGCTAAAAACATTGTACGATAGATCTTGTACATCCTTATTAAGCTGAGAAAGAAGCAAAGTTATTGCATTTTGTAGAAACAGTCATGTACTGCTCACATCACACTTCTTTCTATATTAATAAAAGGAAGAATATGTCTGTTTGTTTATTTGTCTGATGCCGCAGGGCTTACTGGTCTGACTTACAGGTTTCAGGTTTGGCACACAGTAGCATCTATAGCTAAACTGATGCACCCTGAAGCCCTTTTTCCGAATTTTAATTATATATTTTTAATTTAATTCTAAATCGTTTTTCAAAGTGCTCAAATCGATCATTTATTGCCAATAGTAAAGATAATATTCTTTCCCCAGCGCGTGTCCTTATAACATGTGACAACTCAAAAGTATGATAACCATTTATGTAAGATAGTTAAAAGTGAGTCCAATATTCAATTTCATTTCTATATATATTTAACGTGTAGCAACGCAAAATGTGGTATTTGGAGGTGTTTGACTTCTATTTTTTCAGCCTTATTTTTGTAACTGCACATAAAGGAATTTGCACATAAAGGAAGTAGTTTGTTTTGTAGTTTTCTATATTGCACTTAAAAGGGCATGGCGTGGCTATGAAACTGTTTATGAAGTTATTGAATTTGATGAATTTCAACCGAAGGAACTGTAGCGATAGTGCGTCCCTAGGCCCGAGGAGCCAGGGACCTAGTGCCAGGGACCTAAGACCTAGGCCAGGAACCAGGGACCTAGTGCTTACAAGACCGACATTATAAGCTCGGAAAAGAAGCTAGCTTTTGCTCTAACCTTAAAATGACTGTCTTGTAAGCACTAAGTCCCTGGTTCGAGCCTGGCAACGCACAATCACTCCCTTCCTGCTTGACCACGACTGACGTCACGCCCGAGTCGACACGCCTCCCGGCCATCTTCAGCCCCTCAACTGAGTCTCGGATGGGGACCCGTGGGGGTTTTCTGGAATGTCCCCCTCCTCGCCGAAATTCGACCCGGGCTCCTCATCAGGTGGGGGAGTGTGTGGCAGCAAAGCCGACTCTGCTCCTGCCAAAAGACATCTGAGCAAAAGATGCTTGGAACCTGTATCCGAATTTTAAGATCGGAGGAGAAGGTAGCTTTTGCTCTAACCTTATAATGTCGGTCTTGTAAGCACCGGGTCCCTGGTTCTGACCCGGCGACTCTCAATTGCCACAGAACTATTGAAATAAGTCTCAGACAAAGAAGAAATACAAAACTTAGAGCCAATTGAATTGTTATTTTCAGAGTCATATCCTTAAAAATTTCACAGATGCCTAGAACGCAGATGGCTGCGCGGGTACAGCTGTACATCAAAAAGATCTCTGTCAGTGTATATGTGCAGTCTGTAGCGGGAGGGAAAGCAAAGCGTCGTACGTCCGTGAAGTTTGGTACCTAAGTACTTCAGAACCCGGGACGATGCGCCTCAACGAGAAAATTTTGTTTATTGTAGTTGTTATAAGCGCTTGTCAAGTGGCCGTGCAACATTGACTGTTACAACGGGCCATATTTTTAATTCACAATGCGTCGTAATAGGAACGGACATATGTGTAAAATTGTGCTTACGGTGGATTCGAGTACTGAAAAGAGTGACAACATAAAATACATTTTTTTTAAATATCTCCTACCATTTATATATATTCGTACTATTTTACAGAGAAAGTATTCTTCACCCAAATTTTACAAAAGCGATATTTGGACGGTAAAGCACGTTTCAAGACATTGAAAACATTTACACACTTTATGATAACTATATTTCTGGCTCGGTAGCCCGGTGGTTTGCGCGATGGATTTGCACGTTGCCACAACTGCCACCGTGTTCCTGCGGAGTACGATCACGTTAAAGATGTGGGTCCATAAGTCCTTCCGAGAGGTTGGTGGTAGGGGAAGGAGGGTACGGTCCCTGTGGATGCCTACCCCACTAGGTTCCGGTCTAAATTGGGTGGCACTTCCCGGCCGTCCAAACGGTTACCTTACACCTTTCTGGTAGGTCGGACGGCGTGGGTCTCAACAACAACAATTTATAAAAAATATTTTTTTCTTTCGAAAAGATGTGTGTTTGTGTGTATGTCTGTCTGGCATGTGGACATGATTTCCTATGGAAGCGACTCTTTTGGATACTAATGTGACACCCGCGGACATTCTACCCGTAGGTGATTTAAAAATTGGTTTATTCATGAGATATGTACTATAATAAAAGAAAACACTCTACACTGTTTGCTTAGTCACAACACAAAAGGAAGAATTATTATATCCATTGTTGTAAAAAAGTTAAAAAGAGTCAAAGATTTAGCTTGACTTTTAGTATTTAATGTCATACACAAAGTAAAGCTCCAGAAATCTGTCTATGCAAAAACATGTTAATTCTTGAAACAATGATAGTTTAAACTACGTAATAATATTGATATTAATATAGCATATATTAATGCAAATCAGCCAAATTGATTCAATTACTAATAATACTAATGGTTAAAATAATACTAATAATACTAATGGTTAAAACTATACTATCTTATTTTGCTATTCATCTATTAATCTGTATATGCTTTCATCTGTCACAGATCCATTTTAAAAATGCAAGTGAATGATTTTAGATAATAACCAAAGTAGTGCAGAGTAAATAAAATACCTATTGTAGCTATTTTTTCAAGTGTTTATTAAGAATAATATTGTTTACGCCAAATGACGATATAAATTATTTGATGCTAATTTCAACTAATTTTTATTAATTTCTTTCCTTATATACATAATGTATAAGGAAAGTGTTGTGACGGGATCGAAAATTCGAATTCGAGTTTTTGACGGTAAAGCACTTTTCAAGCATCCCTGATCACGAATCGAACATTTTGGAGATGTTGTCTGTGTGTGTGTGTGTCAGTAAATCTGTGTGTGTGTCTGTGAGTCTGTGGAGACGATATCTCACGAACGAATGGAGCGATTCGAATAAAATTTGACACAAAAATTACAATCCGTGAATACTGGAAACCTATTGTTTCTAAACGCAATCGAATGTCGAGAACCCCCTAAATTTTTGAGTGAAATTTTGAAAAAATCATCAAAATATCAAAACCTTTAATAAAGTTCCGCAAATAGACATTTATTACGTAATTTTCCTTAGAAAACGATTGACATAAACTTTAGAACGTTAGCATGAACCGTTCTCGAGCTATTCCACATTTTTCAAATAAATTTATCGAAAAATCCCTTAAATTAAAAAATAAATATTAACTGTTGAGAAACATGTTCCCTTTTCATATGTAATATCATGTGATAAATTTGGTAACATCATCCTCATGGATCTAGCTCGTTCCATTTATGAGGAAAGATACTTTGAGTAATATTTTTGTATTTGGACGCCAATAGTCTTTTATCTGCTATAAGAATAACTTATTTCTCCGTCCATAACGCTTGGCGGGATTTTGGCGGCGAATTTGGCGGAATGTCGCCAACATCGACTTTTTTAAATGTTGCCAAATTAACGAAAATCTCGCCAAATGGATAAAAATGACGCTAAATGACTGAAAATGAGGAATCATTTACGAAAATTCAATATCTTGAAAAGAATATAAGTATCTACTATAAGAATAACCTACTTTTTTACTGTAAAGTAGTAAATTCATTGCATTATATAAGAAAAGCCATGTGTTGCCCACATCATCTTTTTTTTCAAGCGTTAATATGGAGATTATGTCGCTAATTCTCAAGTTAGGTGTTTAGATCGCCATATACTGATGTCTGAATTTTTAGCGCTACTATCTGTGCGTGATTGTCTGAAAACCTTGCTTTTTAAGATAAGCACAAAATTCGTAACTGTTTGTTCTGTAGTCCAACAGAGTACGAGATTGCAAAAAATTAAAAGTGAAGTATTTTTTGGTACGATTTATACCTACCAGTAATATTTTAAAAATATATGTAAAATAAATAATGATTTTTAGAAAATGATACTCTTGGATTACTTCGACTTCCAACAAATCAAGAAAGCTGCGTGGAATATATGAATCCGCAGCTAATTGAAATACAGACTAGATTCTATTTTTAGACAGATTTATGTGTCAAAATGTAAAAGCGTTGTGTGCCGTGGCATTAAAATGAACTGAATAAGGTTACTTCAAATTTCGCCAAGTTTTATTTCAACGTGACTGAATACGATCTTCAGTGATTTCAAACACTACGATTTCTTAAAATTTTGATAGTTTGATGATGCAGGGTGCGATTCCGGTTGGGCTAGCAAGGTTAATGGACCCCAAAAGAATTAACCCTGTAGGTTAGATTAAAAATGCCGGAGGTTTGAAAAAGGCTCTAGTACGACTAGCACAGGTTCAGTGGACTCTGGTATATGGAGCGCTAATTTCACGCAGGATACAAACCTGAGTAAAAATAGTAAAATCAGAATCCTAACCTAAATAGAAATTGTAGTATCAAGAGGTTAACATGAGGAAAAACAGCAGGAGGAGGTTAGTCTGATTGTAAGTTGCACGCCAATCTGACATTAGAGTGTGGAAAATGCAGAGACCACTTCGACCATAAGAGCTTGCAATTTCGCCCCAGTAGCTCAACGGGAGAGAGTCGTCTGGCCAGTTCAAAGATCCATTGTTCGATTCCCAGGTGGGGCCGCAAGGTTCTTTATAAATGTCCTTTACTTTTTAAATTGGTTTTTCTTTCGTCTACTTCACTTTGCTGTCCATTTCATATCCCAACTTTTTGAAATTATCGCTATGTTCACTACAATCATTTTTATTCGATCAAGTGCAGTTACTTTACTATAGATAGATCTAACGTGTACACTGATGGCCCTATCCTTACAAAGTTGTTGGGCTGCTTAAAAACTTTTCCTAAAAAGCCTGTATGGGAAGCATGGTAAATCTTTGAACACTCTTTTGCATGTGTTATGTGTTTTAAGGAAAACGAAATGATAGTTCGTGACAGAGTAATGTAAAATCACCCACCATAAATTTGTAAAAAAAAATCGCGTCTTCTGAAAATCCCTTTGAATAATGACATGTATTTCTTTAAAGCGTGAACTTCTATTTAAGTATATCCCAGAACGGGCATAAAAATATCGGGGACATGCTGAAAGATCAATTCATTTTATCATGCATAAATTTTGTGTATGTGCTGATAGCATTTAAGACTACAAAAATGGGCTATAAAATGACCTTTTACTTTTCATACCCCATAAAATCATATTGGACTGCATTTTACATTAATAACATCTTAGATATTTCTACTCAAAACAATATTTTATGTCTCGAAGGAGATTCGTGACATTTCTAGTATCGATTTATTTTTTATATCGTTCCGCTAACTCGTATAAAATATCTAAATATACACGTATAAAATAGCTAAAATATCTTAAGTCCTTTAATCATCCGGTAACAGGTATAAAATATCTAAATTTTACAGCAAAAATAGGGCATAAATATTGTTTTTTAAAGAACTAAACTGTTGTATTGTAGCATCCCAATAGATGGCGCTACCAGTAACACATCAATATAGATCTATAGGTCAGAGTCCCATGGGCGAGTTGTTACAACGCTTATTTCTCAGCCGCTAGATGGCGAACACAATCTAAATTCTTGTCATTGAAGGGCAACAGCATTATTATTTGTTGGAACTAGTTAAAAAACCGCTGTTGTTTTGGTTTCAACGTTTGACATAAAAAAAAAATTAATTTTTACACTGTAAATAAATATTTTGAGTCTTACTATATTTGTTTTTTACTCTTTAAGTTACAAATTGACGTATTATGCATCATTTAGTGTGTTGCTTATGATTGTTAAATCACTGCAAATTCAGGTAAAAAATGTTTAGTCTAAAATAGCGAGAAGGGGCATTTTGTTTGATTTCACGAGGGGCAAATTATTACATGTTAAACTGACCGCTGAACTTTTAAACCATTTCTAAAGTCATCCAACAACTATTCTTATGCACTCTCCTGTGAAACGAATACTAGAGGGGAAAAAAACCATACGAGAAGGAAATAAAAGAGTATATGGAACTAAAGAGAAATGTAGGAAAGTTTGCTGGAACTAAATCAAGCACAGCACCGAAACAAAAAAGAAGAGCGGACAGGGTGCTAATCATGAAGTGATGATCTCTATTGCCTGGTCTGTGTCAAACCTTTTTCCAATAGCCATTTAAAAGAAGTATGAATTATATAATGTAGAATGTAAGGGTTAGGTCCATGAACATAGTCTGCTTAATTGGACCGATGTCCAATTAAGCAGGCTATGTTCATTATAAACCATCAGGCTATGTTCATTATAAACCATCAGGCTATGTTCATTATAAACCATCAGGCTATGTTCATTATAAACCATCAGGCTATGTTCATTATAAACCAGCTCTGTATCACAATTGTGATAGTGATGATTCGATAGATAACTGATTAACATATCTATTGTAACTGGACATAACTTTGTATGCACTAATTGAATTGCACTTTACCGGTTCTAAATTATAACTTTTAATTTTATATCGTACAAAGATAGTTTTTATTAGTATTTTCACATTTTTTAAAATTTACGTATAGTGGAATTAAACTCGTTTGAATACTTTTTATAACAAGTTTAAAAATTTATATCCTGAGCAAATAAAACGTATACAAAACAAATAATGATAGGAAAACCACAATAAGAAATTCACAGGACAACTAACCCGAAAAGTTGTGGCAACTCACAAGCAGTCGGGGCAAATTGTCTCAATTTTTACGCTGTCTTTAAAATTTAAAATTAATTATTTGCTACTCATATAAATCTTCCTTAATTTTCCTATAGTCAGCCAAAAAGTTGTTATTGGTGAAGTAAAAGTTCGATTTGTGTTTATAAGAAATATGTGAAAATTGCAAACCCTTCTAAAAATATGCTCGGCGTGGCCTGGGATTCAAGATGCAAACCTCTGATTAACGTTATATGGGAATTCACAGCAAATTCTCGAAAACGAAAGAACAATAAGTCCGCTTATAGCAACAACAACAAAAATACCACTGCATGGACGTATACACGGCTACGTCACAAATGCTGCGCTTTTTTAAACACTCTTTAGATATATCTTTCCTCAAATACTAACTATAATATAGTATAACTTTATAGTATGAATTTTATGCAAATTTGCAATAACTTTTGTGTAATAGCTCTCGACTACGCAGAAAATGTTTGAGATTTAAAGCAGGGAATAATTCATTCATTCATTCAGTTTATCAGAAGTCGTCAGCTGCGCGAGCAATCGTGTGTCGGACACTCACTTTTAAAACACGAAAAGCCTATATTTTAAGAAAATCACAGAAATTCGTCTATTGATAGTATGGACTCCATTCAAAGATTGTTTGAAAGAAAATCTCCCAATCCTTCCGACGGTGTTAAGAGAGAATTTCTGCGATAATATATCCGATTTGTAAGGAACATATTTGAAATCGTTAACCGTTTATGCCGATATTGAGGCGGGTCGCATGAATCCTCAGAACTCATCCAAAAAAATCCGCATCCATGGTCATGTGATTAACGGATTTAGCCTTCTGGAAGGATCGGAAAAACAACTAACAAATCAAGAACCCAGTCACCGACGATTTTAGGCTCGGATTACAGAATCGGTCCTATCCTTCCACCTGTAATAGTGTGGCTCACGATACGAGGAACTCGCCTGGATAAACCAAGGTGTCCATCAACTCACCATTCCCCAGATTAATGTGCCCCTTAAGAGAGCTAGGTCCATGGTTACAGAGTTACCTATATGCCCTGAAAGGTCAGACTCTTCCCGAGGGAGTACAGTGTAATGGCAGCATGAAAATTTGCTTTGACCATATTTCTGGTATCCCCTAGACTCTAGGGTCTGTCTCTCTAGGGCCTAGAGAGACAGACAAATTCCAATAGCATTTTTATAAAAACTGATGTCAGTTGTGTAGTAGGACAGATTTTGTTGGGCAACATAGTGGTTTGTAAAATTATGGTACATAGCACGTTTTCATACTGCAATAGCAAATATTGACTATTCCATGTTGAAACGCAGATCAAAAGCTATAAATCGGCCTATGGATGTTACTATTTTCAACAGGAGAACGATTCTAAGTTTAATTTAATTTCAAAATTCATACACATATCAAAATACTGACTTCACTAAACAGTTAGAAGTATAAATCTCAAGGATAACTAAACAATTTAGAAGTAAAACCCTCTGAATATATATTTAAAAATAATCTAAAAAATAAAACTAAAGATCTCTTTCTCATAGCTTTACCACTCAGGCGGCCATTCCATAGTTTATGAGAGTGGGATATACATACGTGGTTGGTTTTAATACTTTAATTCTACTCTAAATAGTAAGTAACGTGCAATAAGGAACTTGACAATATAAAACAACAATAGTGTGCAACTGAACCCAAATCTTCTTCAATAGCACAGTTACGCAATTATTACGTATGGCCACATACGTCATTTTAACCTATCAGCACATGTCAAATGGACACCTAAATGGAACATTAGGTTACTGTTATTCTACCCATAGAAATAGGTATTTTATTGCATATTTATGAAGTACAATACAGTCTCGATTATCCACAACTTTTTCTGATAAAGTTGAACCCCAACTCGTATGATGTCCTGAATTTCTTTTCCCGTGAAACCAAGAAGGAAGATAAAAATAATCTTCCGCTCATAGTGGTAGATAATATTTAGAATAAATGAATAGCTTATCTTCATCCAATTTGATGAATGGTTCCATAGGATCCGCCAGATCTACAGAAAAATAGTTTGTTTAATGTTGACACTATTAATTTAATATGGAAATTTGGCTAATACATTATTAAATTACGTGACCAGTGGACTGCGTAGTCTTGATTGTTAAATATAAAACTACAGCATCAGAAATTAATTAACAGAAATCAATTTAAATTTTATAGATTATATTTATATATTTTTGTTGAAAGTTATTTTAAATTAGATTTAAGTGAAATTATATATTTGCACTATAACCTTTCAAGTACTGTAGAGTTCCTACCAACCGAGTCCCGGTTATCCGAGATTCCGTGTTATTCGAGATCCGACCTAGCTCTTCACTGACTCTTCTCGCGCTTATGACTTTTCTTGTGAAGTTGCAACATCAGCTCTCAGGAATATCTGGCTGTTTTTTTCTGTGAAAATCTTCTGCTCATAGAGCTGAAAAACATTTCACTTCCAGGAGCTATTACGGCAGAAGAACATTCAAGCCCGACTTCATTATGCATGACTGATGGTGTAATTATAAGTTTAGTACAGAGAGAGATAATGAAGAGGGTATATATCCAGGATGTTCAAATATTTCGCATAGGGAAAGCATAAGTGTAATTAAGTCGATGAAATGCAACTCATCGGGTAATGAATCGGTCAGAATGGCAGTACACAGAGTAGATACAGCATGTATTAAACAAATAAAAAGATAAATACATATGTACTTATTGTATGTATTACTTTTTTTCTGTATATTTCCTTAAAGGCAGGGATGTTGGCGTTCTTAGAGGGGATAGGGACTTTAACACGGCAATCACTTTCATTCCATCAAGTAGAGTCACTTTACCATAGAGAAACCCAGCATGAAACTTATATATAGCTCTTTCCTTACAAAGTCATTGGTGTGCTTAAGAACTTACGAATGAACCTATATACATATACACAAATTCTCAAGGCACTCACTCACGAAATGGTCCATTTCGTCATTTTAACTTCAGGCTTGTAAGTTTGTCCAGCATTGACTAAGGTGATTCAATGCATCCTCGAAACAGCTATACACTGTATTGTATAATAGTTTTTGTGTAATTACGTAGCCTATTATTTCTTTCTTTCACAAAGTATGTTTACTCATTGGCAATACACTAAACACTATTTACCTAACTGTCATGCTGGAGGTATAAATCCAGCTGCTTGGTGAAAAGTGAACGTTTTCTTATTGCATAAAGAATCTAACAAAAAACTCGTTTCTGTCAATGCTCCCAGCTTTGCATTTGATTGGATTTATTTTGGTGCTCAGCTGCCGGGACCTAAAGCTTACAGTAGATTCTGAACCAATACGAGTATTGATTTATACACAGATCCCTACGTGTACTTGAAATTCAAATCCCTTTTCTATAGATCTTTAAACAAAATGGTTAACTGTTTGGCCACCTTGCGGTTCTCAGCTACCAGGACCTAAAGCTTAAAGGAGATGCCAAACCAGTACGAGCATTGAGTTGTACACAGATCCCTACGTGTACTGGAAGTTCAAATCCATTGTCTATAGATCTTTAAACAAGAGGGTGAACTGTTTGGCCACGTTGCAGTTCTCAGAGTGTCCTCTATGGACATAATGTCTTTGTCTTCAAATTTAGATAAACTTTTGTTAAGAATTTTCTTGGCTCATAAATTGTGTTTCCTGAAAGAAAACGAATGAGGTTTCTGAACTTTTCTTTATTATTAAAGATATCTCCAGGAAATGTTTTACAGTGTCGGGGGCCTGACAGTCCAGGGTTAGCGCGCAAGGGGCGATCCGAGTTTGATTTCTGCCTCTGTCCAAACTGTTGCCGAGTTCACGCGGAGTACGATCACGTTAAACATGTAGATCCGTAAGTCATACCAAGAGGTTGGTGGTTGGAGAAGGGGGGCATGGGCTCTGTCGATGCCTTCATGTCTAAATTGGTTGATACTTTCCGGTCGTCCAAATAGATACCTTACAATTTCGAGTAGGTCGGACTGTCTGAGTAGAAGAAGAAGAAGATGTGTACTACGTCGGGCAGGGATACCCCAGTGGTTAAGAGAAATAGATTGCCCTTGGAGGAGCCAAGTTCGAGGAGCCGCGCAAGACTATCCCCAGGTGTCACGGAATATGGGCACGATAAATTGTAGCGTTTCTTGAGTGATATGCAGAGACATCTTCGATAACTTAACAATTTATTAGCAAACTTAAATACCTATCTTAGGTTACATAATAAATTAGAATTTACATCCTGCGGCGATACATAGCATATATCCACTACCATAATGCTTTACTCTCTTTCTCTGTCTGTGTCTCAGTCAATCAGTCGCCCGTAACCATTCATTTCACACTCATTTATGCTCGCACTTTCTCCAGTTACGGTCCACAGTTACAATTTCACCTTAAGGTTAAGTTACAGTTAGTTGAAGGAAAATTATTTCCCAACATAAATCCGTAAGTCCGAAATTCCATCCGAGATGTGATAGGTAGGAAAATGATGGTACGTATCCTGTGATTGCTACCTCATTGGGTGTAACGCTCCCAGCGTCCAAACAGATGCATTGCATTTTTGGGTACGTCACACTGAAAAAAAAATGAAAGCAAGTGTACTACGTCAAATTCTATTCTGTTTCATTAGCATTTATTAAAGTGCTGCGAGGTGCGGAGTTTCCTTTCTCAATTACGTTTCTGTGGCTAACGCTGTTTTTCTGCGACTATTTGATCGATTCTCGGAAGATTTAGAGCATTTATTAAACTCACCAACTTACAGGTTAACGAACACCGAATTTTAAAATTTAATTTGTGGGCTGAGATAATTGAAGTCAAATGTCGGCATGTTAAATATAGAGAAAATTATTTTTGAAACTGCGTGTGAGACCAAGAGACAAATTAATTCAATTTTGATATTGACGACTATTTACGACAAAACACATCACAGACTTGTAGGCACCGTTTTATGACAGTCTTTGCCCTGAAAGTTATGACCCCAATAAATTCATGTCACATAAATTGTAGGTGTGGTTGGGGGAAAAGAACTCTTAGGACCAAGACTTACACCAAGCTTCAATGGAAAATCAAGTAGCCAATGATGCTACATCGCACTGTGAGGAGCAACCAACGAGAGCAAGGAGGGCGTATCTGGGCCTCAGGCAAAATGGCGTGGCGACAAGCAGATAATTCAATGAATATTCAAGTAATGATGGTGCAGAAGCGTGAGATTTAATAAGAATGAATGTCCAGAAGCGAGAGAGAGCGGTCTTGAAATTCGAGCAATGTTATTGTAAGAGACAGTGTTGATTTTCAAGTAGTGAGTCATGATTTTAAATATTAAGATGTAATAGAAAAGACGAAGCTAACTCCAAATGCCAGAATAAGAATCGGTAATGGTGACAATCACAGTCATGCTGAACTACAGACCCAAAATACAGTGGTATGTGGCAGTCTTCATATATATTAGGTCAATTTTTGATCTTTGTAATAATTCTATAGACCTGGTCTCACACGGTACTTTTCTCCTTAAGTATTTATTAAAATTCATGTAACTTTAATCATAACAGTAATATGTGTGAATAAATAATATTTATTTTAAAAGTTAAAAATGTGGAATTTAATGTGCAATGTTTTAATTTAATGATTATGTTTAGGAACGCGTGCAAATGGTGGGTTATTGCGGCCACGATAAAGGTGTACGAACTATACGATTCACGACCACAATTGATTGAGAATAATAATCAATCCAAAGATTAATTTATATTTAAAAAGTAAACCAATTTAATGTTTCGTTTCTTTCACCACACTGCGTATATTATTTGTAGAAAAAATTTGGCGACAAATATTAACGATTTTGACTACAGATTTAGCGATTGTTTGGAAAATGTCGCCAAATTGACAAAATGTTGCCAAAGTTACCAAACTGTCGCCAAATTGACAAAATGTTACCAAAGTTACCACAATGTCGCCAAATTTACGAAAATTCAGTTGACTTAAGATATGTAATAACTGAATTGATTTTTTTTTCTTTACCCTGTTGCCAAATATTAAGCAATAAGCAAATTTTTATTTAATAAAGAATCATTTTACAATTGATTTGAGCAAGCTTGGCAGCTTTATTTCAGTTCGTGGCAGGTCTGTTCGGAGTCGGTTGACTCAACCTAGTCGCCAAAATATATCCTTTTCATACTTTGATAAACGCAAATGACTTCGAAATTTATATCTTTCGCGTTTGCTATACATAACACTTCATCATACTGCACATACGGTTTCGTGACATAAGTGGTTTTTTCATATTCGAAGTCAGACAGCTATAAAATTCATGGAACTAATATCAGGAGAGGCAGTTGATATTCAAATAGTCACGCGCCATTTGTCTTGCTAGCTAACGATCCGTCCGAACTTTAAAACTTGACATTAAGATCGTTTTTATTCCGTTAGGATGGAGAATTGTTTATCATATGGCTATTACCGGATGAATGTAAAAGAACATTAAGTCACTTTACTTATGTCTGCGCACTCTGAAATCACACTTCTATTGCTTTCCCTAAGTACATAGTATTGTTATGAACATGTAAATCTTTTAAAACGCAGCCGCAAAAAAAAAAACCCGTACAGACAACCTTTCCTATGACGTGACTCTAGGGTTTCCATACGCTAGAAGTCGGAAGGTGTTGCTAGATTTGCCAATTAATCACCAGTTTGGCGACATTTTGAAAGTTCGAGAGCCACTTCGAAATAACGAATATTCTACAAGATGCGAAAGACTTCTAAAAGTTTCTACAGAGGGTATATAAAAAAATATAATGTGGGCAGCATATGACTTTCCCTGCAGATTCAAATTCATTTATTCTTTATTTCTTTAATATTTCATTAAATTGCACAAAATAACAAGCATAATTATTTCAAATTATGCTGAATTTGCACATTTAATTCAATTTCGTCTACTTTGGTAACTGGACTTATTTTCAAAGGTGGCGTAGCGAAATGCGAAAAAGATAAAATATCTCGAGAACGGCTAGTCCTAGAGTACTGGAATTGGTCTTATTCCTTTACTCCTTAAAAACTACGTATAAAACAAGCATATAATCGATACATTTGAGTATACGTAGTTTTTTATATTAGATTTTAGCAATTGTTGCGGGCCGTTTCATAAAAAAGGCTGGGTCTTCCTTTTCAAATCGTACCAAATTCTAATCAGAACCGGGGTAACCTACAACTGACTTATTTGTCAAATTTTGTGAAATTTGGTCAATTAGTTTTTTTAGCGAAAATGGATACAGACAATTTTTGTAGACCATTTCGCAAAAGAACGCAGGTTCTTTTATCCCGAATCTTACCAAAATCTAATCACCACCAGGGTCATCCACAAGGAACCTCACCACCAAATTTTATGAAAGTTAAATATAGTCAATTAGTTTCTCAGTTAGAGTGGATACATATATTGCACACACACGCAGACATCATCTAAAAATAGTTTTTTTTCATGTTCTATAGGTGTCAAAACGTGTAGATCCGTGTAGAAACGAAATCTCGAGTTGCGATTTTCGACACGATTGCAATACTTTCCCTATACATTACCATGTATTGCAGGGAAAGTAAAAAGTCATCACTAATTTGAAGAGCTGTTGACGTGATATGAAATACATTCGATTGTGACATACGTCAATGTTTTGAGAATGGTAGCGGATGTTTGTGAAATAAGATAGATGAATCATCTTTAGATAGTCATTTCTTGAGTTAGTCATCGAGCTATTTGCTGTATCCTGTTTACGCTGTGCTTGTAAATAAACGTGTTAGTGATAGTTTTTCAGAAGTTTAGACCCGTTCTTGTATCCTAAGTGTACACCCACGGTTTCAGGGGATACGTCACAACACTACTCGTATAAGGAAAATATTGCAACAGGTTCAAAATGTTTAACAGATCTACACATTTTGAGCGTCCCTGAACTCAAATCGAACGTTTTTTAATTTATGTCCCTGTGTGTACGTGCGTATGTATGTATGTAAATGCATGTGTGTATATCCGTGAGGCTATTTACTCAATGTCTCACAAACGGAATGTTTCGAATGAAATTTGATATAACTATCACTATAAAAAAAAAACTTATTTTAAACGTGAACAAGCGTTCTGGAGAGCGCCAAGTGCACTATTTTTAGAATGCTATCTGCGTGTGTGCAAATAAAAATGGTCTTTATATTCACAATGGGTCGTAAAAAGCAACAAAATAAGTAATGCATAATTAAGTGCGCTTAAATATACTAATCGAATATTTGTGTCGTACCTACTTTTAGATGACAAAACGAATTAAGCCAACTCCATTTCCCTACTAAAAAATGTTTTTGAAAAGTTTTAGTTTTTGAGGCAGTTGGCTGACTTGGCTACCTTAAAATGCACTAAATTGCTAAATGAAAAAAAAAAGTTAATTAAAACTGCAAATCGTATATTTTACAAAATAAAGGGAAATGGCTGTATGTTGGGGATAAGGGGGGGGGGAAGGCTGTAACGGGAAAGCTAGCCGTCGTACGGCCATGAAATTTAGTACACAGATACTTCAGGACACGAATAGAAGTACCTAAGCGCTATTATTTTTTTTTATTTCGAAGTAGTTTCGTCATTATTCTATGTTGTACCCCGATTTACAACGGTTTGAGGCCTTATTCTCGCAAATTGGTTCCTTAGCGAACGAAAATATTACCACAGAGATTCCATCTTGACAGCATCGAAAAGATGCAAAAGTTCTCTTTCAAACAAATTTTGAACGGAATTCATACGATTAATAAAATAATTTTCTTGAATTTAAAAATAATATATACTTTTCGTGTGTTTGAAACCTTCCTGATATTTATATTGCTATGTAAAATACTGACGTTTAATCTAATGTTTATAATGTAACACCATCTACTTTAAATATCACTGACTGCTTCAAAACGAAAAATAATTTCGTGAACCCATCAGCATTATTTATACATTTTTTATGCACGCGAACAGTTAAATGCTTTTCCCAAATTCCCTACTACTAATCCCTACTTGTCCCTCCAATTCCCTACTTCTTAACCTTCTCCTTTGATCAGGTCCATTGGAGCATGTTCATAATGGATGTGATCTTGGCAATTCGAAGGAAATTTAGTAGTGAAGATATCATTTAAGTAACGGCCGTTTATTTACGACCCGGACGATGACGGGTAATTCGTCTAATAATTTATAATAATTATAAGTAATAGGTGTTATTTTCGGCCATAGAACGCATTACGGAATATATGAAGAGAAGCAAATTTGCGTCTGTAAGAAAAGTCATGTGCTGTTAACACCCGATTTGTTTCCCTGCGATTAAATGAATAGATCAGACGATTTTTGCATTTCTAGAGAAAGTGTAATGAAAATAAGTGAAGTGTATTTCCAAATGATCATTAAACAGATTAAAACGCGTTAATGAGTATTTTTGCTAAAATAAATAGTCTATGAAACTTAATGACCCTCCTAAAAAAGGTTAGACTAGTTTTAATCGCATTGCGTAAGTTTTGTGTTTGTATAATGCTTGTTCGCTACATTTATCCGAATTAAGACTTGTTTCGAGTATAAAAAGTGGTAGTTATCTATATTTGCATTTAGATTGTTTTATATGTGAAAAGAACTTGTATACTTTCCTAATTGAGGTACCGCGTAATTGGGCAAACAGTATAGTTACAAACTGAAACTTCTATAAATCTGTTTGGGAAAAGAATATTATTGCATTCAGTGGTTCCTTATATTTTGAGCCACCCTGTATTTCTTAAAAATGCAATTTGCATTTTTCGAAAATGTAAAATTGTAATTTTCGTTACCGTAAAGATTTAAACTGCAGTTTTCTTTTCTAAAAATGAATACAAAATAAAGTAAGAAGTCAAAATAAGAACTTGTAAAGAGACTTGCTGCCCCAACCGGGATTCGAACCCTGGATCTCCGAACTGGCCAGCCGACGCTCTACAGTTGAGCTACAGGGACGAAAATGCAAGCTCTTGTGGTCAAAGTGGACTTCAGTAAAGGTGTTTTCATCACTTCAAATGATGCCACTTTGTAACAGATCTTAGCGAAACTTTCAATTATACATTTGGTAGTTATACCGCTTTATGTGCCGGTCTTTGGAGAATAATATATAGGAAACTTCATTCCGTCCACTGTATTCGTATTTTCGAGTCTTAAATTTATGATGAAACATTTATAGATTATTTGTGAATGCATTTTCATTAAAAAGTATTGTGATGAAGTCAAAACCCATGTTTCTGAGTTTCATGGATCTGCACGTTTTGAGCATCCCTGAATATGGATCAATCACTTTCCCAGTTATGTCCATATGTTTCTGTCTGTAAGTTTCTGAGAACGATAACCGCCAAACAAATTGAGAAAATTAAATAAATGACGAAAAGGTTATTTTAATTGACGTCAGAAGTTTTTTTAATCGTCAGAAGTACACTAACTTCCAAAAGTTAAGCACGGCCGGTAAAATCAACAAAAATGGAAAAGTAAAGCTTTGATTAATTCAAAATTGTACATGACGGTAGAAAATGTGTTTATGCATTAAAGAAAAAAAGAATTATGTATAAAGATGAAAAAAATATTTACTTTTCTTAAGTCATATGATGACGTCACATTTGGGTCATTAACAAATTGATGTTTAAAGGCAAACAAAACAATGAAAACTCCCATTAATATGGTATCTGATCACACTGGACGTTCACACAAACTTTACAATGATGTTTCATGCTTTCAATGAAGTGATCAACAATTGCAGGTGCGAGCAATGACCATTCCTCCAATAGGGCAGTTTCCAACTATCTGAGACAGGGTGGAGGAGGTAAACGTGCAGAGATAGCACGCCTGAGGACATCCCTAAGGTTTTCAATATGATTAAGGCCGGGAGAATACACCGGCCACTCCATAGGAGAAATACCATCACTTTCTAGGTATTCGTCGACGATGTGACGGACATTATCGTCCATAAGAAGGAAATCAGGACCAACTGCTGCAGCGTAGAGAGTGACAATGAGGTCTAGGGCTTCATCCCGATACCCCGCAGCCGTCACCGAACCGCCTTTATAGATGTGCAGTTCTGTCCGATATCCCATTGAAATTCTAGCCCACACCATGACGCTGCCACCTCTGAATGCGTCATGTTCGATGATGTTCTTGGCCTGATTACGTGAGCCAGACTGAGATTTTCTCCAGGCCCTTACACGCTTATCATCTGATTCCAGGGCAAATCTGGACTCATCCGTGAACAGGACATTGCACCAATCTCAGCCAGTCCAATTGACATGTTGACGACACCCCTTTAAGCTTGCCCCTCTGGCTTGGACGGTTAGGGGAACACAAGCACGTGGTACTCGGGCGTACAGTTTCTTCACATGGAGCCTTCGGCGCACAGTACTGACAGATATTGTCTTACAAAGTGACGCTGCAACCAAGTGGATGTAACAGTTGTGGAGGTCGCTGAGCGATTCCGCTCTGCTACTATAGCAATATACCGATCATCATAGGTGATGGTAACCCTTGGACAACCGAGCACAATACTCCGGATAACTGTTTGATTTGTTTGGAATTGTCTCCATCATCGATAAATTACCGAATGATCAACGTCAAAGAAGAAAGCGACTTCTTTGATTGACTGCCCTGCTTCAATGAGCCCGATAGCACGCCAGCGCTCACTATCTGTCGTCATTCGTCTTCTTTCAGCCATAGGAACACGAATATCATCACAAATAATCCCACAAAAGTTATAAACACTTCGTATCAGCATTTAAATACACCTCCTCAAACCCTTCAGAAGTCTGGCGTCTTCAACGACTGCCTAATTAGCATATATCCGGACAGCCAATCGTGATTGGTTGTAACACACAACATTTGCTTACTGCCATCTACATCCGCAGCGATTTTCAGCCACTCAAATTCAAATACGCTTTCGAAAAATGAAGATTTGCATTGCGTGCTTAACTTTTGGAAGTCAATGTATTTTGATTTCAACGTGTATGATTCCCCCCCCCCCTCTATTTTTTTAGCATCTATTTCGAAAATCGTAAATACGTTATAAAAGCAGCATAGCATTTTATAATGTTATGAAAATAGCTGTTTTATGCGTGTTTTTAAGTTTAAAAGTTAATGACATCATTTATAAAACAGTTACATGTGCCGTTCTCGAGATATTGTACATCTTTGATCCAAAATAAAAAATATATATATATCTACTATTATTAAACGAGATGAATGAACACCATAGCTTTAGGGTCCACAGGATTCGTTCTCGAGATATTGCATATTCTATTTTTGTACACATTAAGCACTATATCCGACGAACAAATAAACTAATCAAGGGAAATTTAGTTCAATTATTCTAATCAACAAACGTCATAGGTGTATTTATTTTCGGATAGCTCTTTTCGAAATTTTGTTTCAAAAACCATATAACTTTTTAGAAAAAGCATCAGGCTATATATCTAAAGAAACAACCATTTTATAGTCTTTATTTATTATTAGATTCTATTTATATTCGAATGGTATAATTTGCAGAGCTACATCATGTTCCATACCTAAGATATTACACATTTTATATACAAATTTAAAAAAAGTATACACATTACAACATTTTCGATATTATTAAATGCATACATGCATTGCAAGTACTTCTAACTAAACGGAAATGGATGCCCATTGTTGAGCAGTTATCGCAAGCTGTTCTCCAGATATTACGATCTCTATCCGTAGACAGATATTGAGAGAGGTTTAGATATAAATCAACTCTAATTCGCGTTATTGTTTTCCCGCAATATCGTAATATGTTACCCAGTAGGGGAAGTCATGTGTTGTATTGACTACGTAACTTTTAAAATTAATTTAGATATACATCTAGAAACAATGTGCACTCCATAAAGCCAACCAAAACTCAAAAGAGCCCTTTCAAATTCCAGACGATTTATTCAATTTTATTCTCAAATCATCCAATATTCAACTCCGCGTTATTCATGTCTCCTTTCTCCGTATCTTTTGTTTTCTGTTGAATGGCAACAGATACGATCTGTTTGCAACGACATCGTTAGATCTGTTGCCTAGCAACGGGACTAAACGTCACTGATGACATCATGATGCGTGAAAGGCTTCCATAATCACATTTAGTTATTGCTGGAATTTAAGTGGTTTAATTCTGTGAAGGAAGTTAATGCATATTTAGTGGGAAATGTTTGCCAAGATTCACTTACTCGTGGTTTGACTCGCCAATGTTATATTACCCTTCATAATGAGTAGATCTAAATATAGTTGTCGAACGACAATTTTTACTGGACATGGGCCAGAAGTTTTCATGATTTATTCGTTTTCTGCGAAACAGCCAGCAATATATATATATATGTATATAGTAACCACCTGGCTAATGTGACCACTTTTCCCAAAGTGACCATAGCATTTTCATACAGTGACCATCATTTTCATAAAGTGACCAGTTTTTTTAAACCCAATGGTTATCACTTAAACTAAGTTTCACTATATATATATATATATATATAAAAGGAAAATATTAAAATTGAAAATTCAACGATAGAATAGAAGTAGTAACTCATAATACACTAACTAACTTAAAATGTGCCTACAAAATACAAAGAAATAAAAATGAAATTCAACCATAATAAGAAAATTAAAATGTTAAAATGCATAATACTGATCAAGCTATAGATAATCAACAGATATCAATGGTGTGGAATCCAAAATAGGAATACAAAAAATACCAAGTATTAACGCTTGCACGTGGAAAAGCTCTAAGCTTAAGAATTGTTCATTTCGAAAAAATTATTTTTCAAGTCCAAATATTTAATCAAAATGAACACCAAAATTCTTGTTTCTGAAACACGAGATAGATTTTATCTATAAACTCATGTTATTTGGACGACAAGCATAAAGATTGAAAAAATAGATAGGAGACATAAATACCTGAAAATACACCTCAAACGTACAACCATGACAAGCACTAAATGACAAGACCAATGTCGCCATTCGCTAACGTTTAAAGAAGAAATCTACTGTTGCCAATATATATACTACATGATGGTGAAAATGAGACACCAAGAAGAAATGGGCAGAAAAATGCGCAAGTTTCAGGGTAGACGTAACTCAGCGAGTTATATAAATGATGCGAAATGCGCAGCTCTCTCGAGCACGTTGAGTGAGATATAAAGGAATGAACCTACAGGATAGGCAATAATCGAGCCGCTTTGTTTGTCAGGAAAATCATTTTGCAATTTTCTTTTGTCTCAGAGGAAACGTGTAGTAGCAGAGAATGCCAGACCGCCGCCAACCGAAGTAGTTCCAGCAGACAGACGATTTCACGAAGGGTATGGTGATCGGACTCAGAAGGCTAGGTTGGTCCATACGTCAAATCTCAGCGGACAGCCACCTACACGCGTCCACGGTGCACTGGCTATGGCAAAGATGGTTAGAACAAGGAAATGTGGCACGTTTGAGGGGTGCCGATACAGCCAGAGCGATGTCAGCACGTATGGACCGACGCATCCGCCGGCAAGCATTGACGACCCAGCAGGCAACTTCCGTCGCCCTTTTGCAGCATGTGCAGAACACCCTTCATGTCCCCATATCGACCAGGACCATTATCCGCCGATTGGTCATCGGCAACCTGCACTCATGACACCCGTTAAGAAGACTGCCATTGACCCAACAGCACCGATGCCTCCGTTTGCAATGGTGTCGGGATAGAGTCACGTGGACGATGGAATGGCATAGAGTCATGTTCTCATACGAGTCACGTTTTCGTTTTAGCAAAGACAGTCGCCGTGTACGAGTCTGGCGCCAAAGTGGTGATAGATCCAATCCGATCGCATCTGTGGAACGCCACACCGCGCAACAACGCGGCATCATGGTTTAGGGCGCCATCGCCTACGATAGCATCACCTTTGGTCCGTATTGTGGGTACAATGACGGCCCAACGATACGTGGATGACGTACTGCGGCCGATGACACTACCCTTCATTCAGGAGGTGCTCAATGCCATTTACCAGCAGGATAACGCCCGACTACACACGGCACGCATCATCCAACATGCTCTGCAAGGTACCCAGGTGCTTCCCTGACCACCAGTCTCCCTGATCTCTCACCAATCGAACACGTCTGTGAGACAGCAGTGTGGACCTAACCTACCTCTCGGTTTACAGGTTCGTACCCGTCTGGAACGTGATTGGACGTCGCTTGCGTGCGCTGCCACCTCCGCGGCGACGAACTCTTGCAAATGGTTGACAATGAATGGGCAGCCACCCCTCAGGACACCATCCGTATGCTCGTTTACTTTGTACCTGGACGTGTTGCTACCTGTATCGCCGCCCGCCGTGGTCCTACAAGCTAATGATCAGACAGTGTTATCGCTCAGTGTATAGGTGTATCATGTTGCAATCAACATCACTTATTGTTCGTTGCTGTCTCTCTCTCCCTCTCTTTGACGATTTTCATTCATTTCTGCCCACTTTCCTTCTTGGTGTCTCATTTTCACTGTCACGTAGTGTGTGTGTTTGAAGTACATTAATAACAAATGCTATCGATATGCTCAATCTACAAGCAGAAACAACTGAATGAAATTAAAAAATAATTAAGAAATCAAATAATTACCAATACCATGGGGGAGCAGCCCAGAGAACATGTGTCTGCACTTCAGGGGAGATCAAGTTAGAGAGAGTTGGGTTGTAGTCAAGAGGAAAGGAGGAAGGAATTCAGATTAGACCGTGGATAATAGACGGGAGATTAAATGTTTAAGAGACATCCAACAAAACTCAATCCATGAAGCAAGGAAAGGTGATAGACAACCGTAATTAAGATAGGCTCCGACTGGACGTAAAATGAGATAATCCTTCATAAAAAGTCAAAAAAGAAACAAATTTTATAACTATTATTTTATCCTATATGCAGGGTTCACAGGAAAGTCCATAAATGCCACTAATAACTTTGTAAGAAAAGGTTCATGAGGCTGCACCTTAAGTCTATCTATAGTAATGAGTAGATAGTATTATCGCATATAGTATAATATTGTTGATTGACGATAAAACTGTTACAGAATTCACGCACGAATATTCTTACCCGAATACCATCCATCTTACCCGAAGGTGTAAGTATCTGTTTGGATAGTCGGGAAGTGCCACCCAATTTAGAACAAAATCCAGTAGGGGCTGCATCCACAGGGAACGCGCCGTCCTTCCCCTTCCACCATCCTCTCGGAAGGACTTACAGTCCCACATATATAAGGTGTCCGTACTCCGCGTGAACACAGGGACAATTTGGGCAGAGCTGGAAATCGAACTCGGGTCGTCCAAGTGCTATCCCCGAACGCTAACCACTGACGCTAACGCCCCATATATAATTATTTGAAACAATATGGTTAGTAACTTATTGCTGTCCTATTCAGGAATGATACAGTAAACAACACTTATTTGAACAAAAATAATTTGTGCGTCTGTTTAAAATGCGCTTCACCAGGGATAATGCGCATTTGAACCATCCACCATACTAGATTCTGTATTATAGCCATTTCATCTTCATTGGTGGATAAGTTCTAATTAAGGCATCCAGTCCTTGATTTGTTCATACCGAAAGGAGATTTTTTTTTTTATTTCCTTCGAAATTATAACCATCCATTCACATCTTATTTTCGCAGTATTTTACGTTGCGATGTAATTATTAATTAAATAAGCAGCCTGTATGGGGAAAATGGCAACGCGTAAAGGGTATTTAAGTAGTATTTATTAACGCAGATGAGAGATGTACAGGCAATTCTTCAGTTTGACTAACCTGTTACTTAAAAAAAGAAATGTTAAAAATTTAAAAAGAAACTTATCCGAAGAAAAATTTTCGAATGAAATTTTATTAAAATGCTATGCAATTCATTTTACATCCTTATACTCATTGTGATATGAATAGACCTAAAACATGGGATATATGAGAAAAAATCAATCTAGTGCAGCATTTTCCTCCAAATATTTCTTATTATTCATCTTATATAAAATAATTTTTAGTTTGTAAAAAGTGTCATGTGTTGGGAACGTTAGATTCATTTTATCTACACTTCTAAAGTGCGAATAAATTGTATTAGAGTTTATGCTACTAATACAATTTACTGCATTTTATAAAATTTGTAGTTACATTGTAGATATAAAATTATTCTCGAAATCTCGGAAGATTGTTTCGATTCCGAAACTGCATACATTAAGTATTTTATTTTCATTTGGTGGCATCATCTGCCTCAGCAAACGATTATAGAAACTCAGAAAGTGTAGGAGAAAGAGTTGGGGAAAGAGTCTATGGAGTTAGTTCTGAATCTGAATAATTACTTCAAAATGCAAGGGCGTAATTTATTTGGCAAAGAATCTAACAGGAGGAGGCTTAAATACAGTCTTAGCATTCTTTTAAAATTTAAATCTGAAATATTCCTTTATTCTTTGCTTTAAAAATGTCGTCCTTAGTTCCCCATAAATTAGTTATTAAATGTAATATTTTACTTTAAAAAGAAGTAAAATCTTTGTTTAATAAGTAAGTAAAATAGTAAAAGTTTAGCTTTATAGCTATTTTTGCAACAGTTTGAGAGATCTATATTAAATTTACTGCAATTTTTTAGAAAATTATCTATCGTGTAAGGGTTTGTTCACATACATTCATACTTCTCATATCTTTCAATTAATTAGTACTTAATTAATCCATTATAAATTGCACCAGAGTTAAAAGAGTATGTATCACTTTATAAGGTTTTATTCACAAGTTAGTTTTTAAAGGATTGTTCATTCATTTTGTAAAATTTTCTAATTTACAGTGAGCAACATCTCAATGACTCCAATGAATGAATGGATTGATTTGCGTTATTATATTATATTTTATTACTAATTACATTCATAGCATAGAATATTCGCAGCATAGATATATTTAAAAGAAAATGTAGCGAACGCCGCCGCCATTTGATAAATTTCGCGTCCTCTGGAGTTTAACTGTCTTGTTATTCTTGTATCGCAGCAACAAAGCATATAAAAATAGGAAATTTGTTGCATTTATAGAGGAATGTTAAGGGAACACATTAAATATAAACCATTTTTTGATTTAAACTTAGTGCACGATGTATTTAATGTCAAGGCAAAGGAAGGGTATTTGGGCTGCGAATTCTCGTCTTGAACAGACTAGCAAAGGCAAGACCACGAATTTGAATACATATAGTTGAAATTTTGTAAGACGGAGCCCTTTTTTACTTTCCCTGCAATACATGGTAATGTATAGGGAAAGTATTGGAACCATGTCGAAAATCGCAACTCGAGTTTTCGACGGATCTATACGTTTCGAGACCTCTAGAATACGAAAAAACTATTTTTAGCGTAACATCTGTGTGTGTGTCTGTCTGTCTGTGTGTCTGTCTGTCTGTCTGTGCAGATTTTGCATCCACTCTAATTAGTTGACCGAATTTCATAAAATTTGGTAGGTAAGTCACTTGTGGACGAATCTGGTGCTGATTAGTTTTGGGTACGATTTGAGAAAAAAGAACCCGCCTTTTTGCGAAATGACCCACAAAAGCTTTTATCCACTCTAGCTGAAAAACTAATGGACCGAATTCCACAAAATTCGGTAGGTAAGTCACTGGTGGGACACTCTGGTGCTGATTAGATTTTGGTATGATTTGGAAAAAAATAACCTGCCTTTTCTTGCAAAATGGCCCGCAAAAATCGCCAAAAGCTAAAATAAAAAACTACGTATGCTCAAATATATCCATAAAATGCTTGTTTAATACGTAATTTTTAACGAAGAAAAGAATAAGACCAACTCTTACACTAGGACTAGCCGGACTCTTCCAGGTGGCTGGATCACGGGACTGTGGCTATTTATGCCCTGAGCCCAGGTCTGGCCGGTGACCGGAGTCGGGCCCGGCAGGTGCCTTCGGCCCCTGCCCGGTGAATGATTCCGCCGTGTTTCGCGACCGAGGTTGCGGCTTTGCTGGAAAAGAGATGATGTGGTTGTGCCTCGATGTCCCACTGAAAGCTATAAACCCAAGTTGGTTAGCTGGGCTCGCAGGTATGTACTCACTAGGACTAGCCGTTCTCGAGATATTTTAGTTTTTTCGTATTTTCTCTACGCCACCTTTGAAAAGAAGTCCAGTTATCAAATGAGTACGAATATTGAATTAAAAGTGAATTAAATGTAATAAAAATAAAGAGAACGTGAATATAAGTCTGCAGGGAAAGTCATGTGCTGCCCACATCAGATTTTTAAATTTTGATTTAGTTTATGAGTTATTCTATTTTTTATGCACTTTTGAAGTAAACCACTTTGTTCAGTATGAGCAAAGATTTAATGGGTAAAGCCGATATTGGGAAAACGAAGGTGGTCGTGTGCGCCGGCCGAGTTAAAAGTTCTCGGGGAGTAAGTTTAGGAGATTATTGAATGCTAGCGAACAAGGGGCGAACCTCCAACGGGCATATTACATCTGCGAAACAGGCGGTATGAATAAGGTCGCAAAGCAATTTCATCGAGCACCAGTGAGTGAGGGGTGCGAAGCTTCTCAACTCGCGAAACGAGGCTGTCGAACGTAGCGTGCAGGGAGAGAAGACCCTAATACTATAAATTATAGATTCTATATTCTCCTTCCCTTGTAACTGCTCTACATCCTCTAGATGAACTGGACGGCCGGGGTAATAAAAAAAGCTCTTATATTCTATAAAGAAGTATTATTCTGACCATGAGCTTTGAATTACTAAAACCATAATCATTTGTTTTTATGTAATTGTAGTTGTTATATTTAAGAAATGGATCATTAAAAGATAATAAATCTATTGTGTACTAAACCATGAATTTCAATAATTTCTATATCGTTAAAAAAAACTTGAGAAGCTTGTCAGTAGAAGCTGTTTTACTACAAGGATAGAATATACTTTGGGTAGAATTGGCGAAAAATAGTAATATTGCGCACTATTGGTGGCATGAGCTTGGACTTACACAAATCCCTATCCATCTACGAGTACTTTTAGCTGGTAGATATATAATCAACCTTCTTTAAGAAATTACTATTAATTACAAAATTTAATCTGGACTAATCTGTGCTTTTAATTTCTGTAAGGATACTTGTAACTTTAGAAAACATTGAGTGACAAAATGTATTTCTCGTGCAAACAATACTGGTCAGCACATGTTTTGTTCCAGACATGTTTTTAACACTTTACAACAAAGTTGAAAAGTGTTTATGACTTTGTTCATTCTGTCAGTCTGTCTGTCTGTCCGTTAGCACGATAACTGCCGTAAAAATGACTTAATCAAAATGAAATTTTAGTATGTTGTTCAGACGGTCTGTAGAAACTATGGGAATATAAATGAATAATATCACCCAATTAGTTTTGGATTGAACCCGGGTCGAAAAAATGAAATACATTGAGCCCTATGGGACCTAATTTTTCAAACATTTTTTAAGCGGATTTAAAATTCACAAATTGCTTCGAAAATTTTAGGTAATTTTCAAATTGTTCCATAAAATATATAAAAAAAAATTCAGCGAAATATATTCAGTAGTTTTTTAAATAAAAATTAAAATAATAATTGCACCTCTTATATGAAACGATCACGTGACCATGATATGAAACGATCACATGACCCACTTCAAAATGATATATGGCATCCATCTTGTTTCAAAATCGTGACTTTTTTAAGTTCTTTATAATTCATATTGAGTGTTGTATTCGTCCTAAAACTACTTTATTTTTGCTTAAATTCTGTGCATCTACATACTGAAACAACGCAATGACAATATATTTGAGTTTAAATGCTCATCTAAATTTAATTATTTCTACAACTAAGCCTATTTTTCACCTATGTAAAATGTAAACAGCAAAATATATAGAATGAGTTGTATTAGAATTCCTGTATTTTTTTAACACAAAATAATTTAGTCCATGGAGTCTGCATGGCTGATATGAATGAAATATTAATTGATTTCATAAAGAGAAGGACGATTTTTTTCGATGAAGTTTCAAGCATAGAGTTTAATTTTTTGTAGCTCCATGGTCTTAAACAAAATGTTTAAATAAAATAAATTATTATAGTATTGTGATGAATGAAATGAATGGGAGAAAGTTATGAATGAAATCCTGTTTTATAGAGAGATCCAGGCGTGTTATTTTTTCTATGACGTCATTTGAATTAATTTCAGTTGTTTTCGATGAAGTTTTCAAATATAATAAATTATCGTAGTATTATGATAATTCTAAAACTATTACCCAGGAATGTATAACATTTTAGAGATGTTTAAACCAGGCAATTTATATTTCAATGCCGTCATTTGAATGAAGTTCATTTTTTTTCGATGAAGGTTTAAGTTTTCAAATATAATAAATTAATACAGTATTGTGATAAGTTTCAAAATATTACCGAGGAATGTATTGCATTTTAGACTTGTTTAAATAAAATTGCATTGAAGTTGGAAAGTGTTTCATAATCAATGCTTTAAGCATGATTGATCTCTCTTGTTTTTATTCTGTAGTATTTTCATACGAGGAATCCAGATTTGCTATCCAAATTTTGTTATCACGTGTAGTTTTAGAGATATAAAAATATGTTTTTTTTTTCAAATTTTAATGTTAAAAATAATGGGTTTTCTTTTTAAATAATTCCACTAATGACATAAAGCACATAGCATCGTTTTTTAATACGAGAAAATAAAAGAAATTAAGCTAGAGGGGACATGCAGACTCTGTTGTGTTCGTGATTAATCAAATGGGGGAAGGGGTTCTTCGCACGTGCTAATGAGTCGCCATCTGCACCCTTTCCGGATGTTCACTTGACTACGTATGTCTCACTTCTCTGTAGACAGCAACGAGTTAGTATATGCTACCTGGATGGTAGACAGCCGAAAGGGGACGTTGTGCCATTGTTCTTTATTAGTAGCTTTTGTTGTGTGTGAAAAACGAAAAATGCCACCCAAGTGCCTCAACCATTCGGATACTTCTTATTATACGTGCGGTGAATTGACATTCAAACCTCAAAGGCGGATTTACCCGTTAATACGAAAGTGTTATCAGCTTAACTTTGGTTGCAAAGGAGGAGATCAGGACAAGTGTTGGGCCCCCACATATTTGTTAAGTTACATGTTCAAAACTGTTATCGGGGTGGACAAATGGTACTCGCCATATGCCATTTGCAGTTCCCATGATGTGGAGAGAGCCGAAAGAGCATGCTTCGGACTGTTATTTGTATAACAAATACAAGGTAATCTCAAGTAAGTCGAAACGCAGTTTAAAATATCCCAACTTACCTTCAGCGATGCGACCAACACCAATTCCCCACAGTGGTGATCTGCCAATAGCACCTCACCCGGTGTCAACCGACATAAATGAAAATTCGAGCCCTGAAAAGGATCCGAATAAAGATCACACTGATCGACATGGTGCATGTTTCGACAATTCTAATGAGCCTCATTTATGACACAAGGAGACCTAAATGATTTAGTGCGTGATTTAAAATTATCTAAAAAAACAGGCAGAACTTTTGGGATCACGACTAAAGGGTGGAACCTTTTTGACGGCGCAACTAGGGTATGCTACTTTTGAAATCGTCATGAAGATTTCGATGAGTTTTTGTCTCAAGAAGGAGATATAGTGTACTATAATGATATTTCAAAAGTGATGAAGTACATGCTCATAATGCACATGAATGGCGTTTGTTTATAGATTTGTTAAAAGTTAGACTAAAAATTTAAAGATTTGTTAAAAGTTAGACAAAATTGGCGATGTAAAAATTAAAGAAGCAATTTTAGTAGGACCACAAATAAGAGAACTAATGAAAGATGAAACTTTTGAAGGACTTTTGAGTAAGTAAGAAAAAAGCGCATGGGTTTCTCTCAAGAATTTGGTGAAAAATTATTTCGGCAACAATAAGTCTGACAACTATACGGATGTAGTACATGAGATGCTGAAAGAGTATGAAGACTTAGGCTACAATATGTCTCTGAAGATCCACTTCCTTCACTCTCACTTATTTTTCTTTCCCGAAAATCTGAGCGCCGTAAGTGATGAGCATAGTTAACGTTTTCATCAGGACATTTCAAGCATCGAAAACAGAGGAGTTCTTGTATGTTAGCAGATTACTGCTGGATTCTCAAAAGAGACCTTCCTGAGGCAAAGTACTCCAGGAAATCTTCAACTTAGACCGTTTAGATACGTTGACGATTAATTAATTTCCTTAGTGTACATGTCATTAATGTAAAATATTTACATAACTGTCGCAAACAAACCTTATGTGATAGAGAAAAATGGTTTTCAATAATAAGATCAGCGCGACTAATACTATACAGATTGGTCACTACAGTCTTTGGGACAGAAAAAAAGTTTTTTTTATTTTTTTGTAGACCAGTGTTACTTGCAGACACTCTTTCAATAGAAGTACAGAATACTTAACGAGTAATATTACGCATATGGTTGCTAAAATTATGCTCCATCTACCTTTGGATTCTATTATATGGATATTTTAATAAATTACTAGTGGAAACACACGTTTTAAAATTACATTCTTGAGTTCAGAATAAAAAAGAATTGAATGTAGTTGGGTTTAGATTATATTTTGGGAACGTAAGCTTATGTATTATGATTTTGGAATCAAACATAAGCTTACATTAGTGGTTAACTTTGAGAATTTTTTGATAAAAATGCAAGCCAATCGAAACAAGTTAATTATTTTGCCCGTGTAATTATTTATCTGCCTGTAGAAAATTTTAATGAATTTTGCACATGTAGAATTTTCTATAAAAGCAATTTCACTTACGAAAACAATAGAAAAATTAATTAATATTTTTCTGCTTAAAATTATTAAAATCACAATAGATCCATTTATAGATAAATTTGTACCCAATTATCTTTCTGAATACATTTCTATGGATTTATATTTAGCTGTTATACAGTATATACAGGTATTACATATTTTACAGTTATACATGTGTGAAACCAGGCGGCAACTTATGAAGTTTTGATAGTTACGCCTATTTATGACAAAACAGAGAGTGGACTTGCAGGCGTCGTTTTATGACAGTCTTGGCCCGGAAACTCATGACCCCAATAAATTCACGTTAAATAAATTGCACGTGTGGTTGGGGAAATATCTCCTAGGGTCAAGACTTAAACCAAGTTTCATTAGAGACTCAAGGAGCCAATGATGCAGTGATGCGACATTGCACTGAGGAGCAACCAACGAGAGCAAGGAGGGCGTATCTAAACTTCGGGCAAAATGATGTGGCGACAAGTAGATGATTCAAGGAATATTCATGCAATGATGGTGCAGAAGCGTTGAGATAAAATAATGATTATCCAGAAGCAAGAGAGAGTGGTCTTGAAATCCGAGCTGAGTTGTTATAAGAGACAGTGTTGATTTTCAAGTAGTGAATCATGATTTTAAATATTAAGGTGTAATAGAAAAGACGAAGCTACCTCCAAAAGCCAGAACAAGAATCGACAATGGTGACAATCACAGTCATGCTGAGCTACAGACCCAAAATTCAGTGGTATGTGCCAGTCGTCATATATATTAGGTCAATTTTTGATCTTTGTAATAATTTTATAGATCTGGTCTCATACGGTACTTTTCTCCTCCTTAAGCGTTTATTAAAATTAATGTAATTTTAATCATAACAATAATATGTGTGAATAAATAATATTTATTTTAAAAGTTAAAAATGTGGAATTTAATGTGTAGTGTTTTAATTAATGCTTATTTTAAGGAATTCGTGCAAAGAGGTAATGGTGGGTTTTGCGGCTGCGATAAAAATGTTCGAACTATACGATTCACGACCACTTCACTGAAGAGTAATAATTTAATCCACAAGTTTCATTTATATTTAAAAGGTAAACCAACTTAATGTTTGTTCACAACAACATAAATTACATATTTAACTATAAATGCTATTTTATTAAAAGTAGCAAATATATGGGAAAAGTTGCCATTCGTATTTCAGTTTGAAATGAAATATACAAACATTTTTATTTCTATTTTCAGATCTCTTATAGAATTAATTGGTCAACCTCTGATATCGACTGTATTCACGATCGCTAAACTAAATTTTAGCTACCATTTAATTTGTATGGCCACATTTATTCCACATTTAGTTTAACGCCCTATGCTAATCAATCACAGAATATAACAATTATTTATCTCCCAAACTACAGATCCTAGAAAATTCTTGTTTTTAATCAAATTGAACTACAATTTCTAGAAGATTTCTTTTTATGGCATCAACGTTCACGGACAATTCTTACTATTCTCAATGCTTCAATCGTTTTAAAAATTCAGATTATAAACAAAAGTATAATATTCATTATGAATTTTTTTCTGATGACGTCAACCTTCTAAAACCTATTCTTAAGTTTAACGCCATTTATTGGACAATTTTTGAAACTGACAAGTCAGTCATTCTTGGTAATCAGTTACTATTGTACTATTTCAGATATTCTCGTTCTCGGGAACAAACTTTCTATGAACTCATATTTTTTAATTTAGCGCCATCTTTCGGACGTTCTACATCTTCTTGAAACATTAGCCGAATGAAATAGACTTTTTCAATTATAAGATATTACCAAGAAATAAAAATGTTTACGCATTTTTTATAATTATGTTTAATTTTACCACTGTGCTCATATACGCAGTTTGAAGAACCTTTATTATATACAATTTGAACAAAGTTTAGTAATTTGACACAAAATAACTAAACAATTCAAACATAAAGGAATTCAGGTATAAAGTTTGATCATCTATGCGTATACAGCATTTATGAAGGGTGTTTAACAAACATTATACCCGAAGTTTGTTTCTTCAGCATTTTATCGCACCCACATACTTGCAAATGGAAACATTTTTAAAAATCCAGGGTAAATCTAAATTTTTATATCATAAATTTTTATATCACACATATCTGCACATAAAAAGTTCCAATTAGAAAATAAAGTAATAGCTAATTACTCCAAAGTAAGCAACCTCGTCTTCATAGCTGCATAATTCCATGAGATATGGAAATATTAATTTCTGTAAATATGTCACCGTAAAGTTCACTTTATACCCCTTTGCTTCAAAAAAGCGCTTGTGTTAATCGGGACACACAAGGAATGTATCCACATTAATAGAGACTTTTCAGCAAATTATGAAACTAGAAAACATGATTTATTCACATTGGCTAATTACCTAACAGAGGGTGGAGCTTTTTCTAATTAGGTTAATTTCGCCAGCGGTTAGATTTTTTTATTTTCATGTACCACATATAGAATTAGAAAAAATTCAACACTCGATTGCCTGCCCTTCCCGGACGTCCAATTTGTTGCTCATGTCCTCAGGATGAGTCGGACGGTCTGGGTCTTCAACTCGATTGCCTGCCGTGACGTAATTCAACACGCGATTTGAAACCTTTTTCAAAGCGTGTTTGCGATCAAATACTGAAAAAACTGGATTCAATTTATGAAACACTATGTAACTAGTACCTCATACAATTAGTAAATATTTGTTAATGGCAGTGTTTCCTTCTGGCATACCCGGAAACGAGTATTCGCCCCTCCCCCCACGGAGACATTTTATGTTAACATAAAGTTTCTATTTATGTGACAAAGCATTTTGATATATTTATATAGGCAAATAGAAAACTTGCCTCCCCCCCCCTGGTTTAACTGATTACAGAAGAAACACTGGTGGAAGAACACATTTGGAAGAAACACTGATAATCTCTTCCAGGACTTTTTAGCCGGGGGGAGAATGAATTTTTAGGGGGGGGGAGCAAGTTTTATATTTTCCCTATATAAAAATATCTAAATGCTGTGTCACATAAATAGAAACTAGGTGAACATAAAATGTCTCCGGGAGAACTTCGCCCCCCCGGAGGTATGCCTGAAAGAAACACTGATTACTGGTTCCATCATCCACAAAATTGGCGATACACTCCGTAAGAAAGATTACATTCCCTTACATTCTGATCATGGTAAATGGATTTCCGAGAAAAGCCACATTGATTCTCTATCTCTTCAAATTCTCATAACTACAATTTAAAACGCCCTAGTCGCTAAATGCCCCTCGAGGGGTAGCGAGTTTTTAATTCCGTCTTAATCAATCATAGAGAGCGAATCGACAGCAGGGATGAGGTCACGTGGTACAGCAGCCTGTCGATTGGGCGCACTCTTTCGCGCGGGCGTAGGAATCAATCGATAGAGCGCGTAAGTGGGTCACTGCGCTTCCGGTGTGTGTATTCTAATGCGGGACGGTTTTAACGATCTGTGTTCGGGAATGTTTGCTTTCTGAGTGGCTGGTTTGTTTTTTTAAACACCATTGTGATTATGTAGAAGGGGAAAGGGATATGTCTCGATAGAGTAACACAGATAGTCTTTTGCTTTCAAATGCTGAGAATCAGATAAAGAACGTTGACACTGAAGAAATATGTACGATTAATCCTATACATGACGAAGTAAATTTACGTTGGGTTTACTTCACGTTACGTTGTTTTACTACTGCGGGCAGAGTTACGTTCTATGAATATCCATAAACATTAAACAACGAAGATTATGCGCAAAGGTCCGTAACTTGTTGCTTGCAGTCAGAAATTTAGTACTTTTCAGAGTAAAATCACATTCAAGAACACTAAAAAAAAGTAGCTTTAAAATTCACTCTCTTGATAAATCGTTAAATTGCTTGTTCGAATTCGCAAAATTTTGCGTATAAAAACATTTCTATCCAACTACTTTTTTATAATTTTTGTTTCTCCCACAAAAATAAATAATGCACTGCTTCTGATCCTTTCTATTGAGTACTATGATTTATTTATTTGTAATCGGTATGAAGCGAATTACATATTTGTTTATGTAAGGCATTTTTGATTTCCGTTCTGCCTTACTGTTGGATTGTCGACGATTGATAGCGGTCTTTCAAATTCGAAAACAGATAACCATGTAATGACTACTGTTCATACATTTTATTCGATTCAAATAATTTATAATAGGAGAGGAATCTGATAAATATTTGGTGAGTTTCACTTTTATCTATTAATCTCCATTTACAATGTAGAATTGAGATAAGTTCAGTAAATTACATAATATCAAGTAAATATTAAAAATGAACATGCACTGGTTAAATATTTAAAATTCATAAAGAATATTTAAAATAAAATACATATAATAATATTTAAAATAATATTATATATAAATATAGATATATAGTATAAAATATTAAAATATTATATATAAATTATTAAACAGCATAAATAAAATATTATAATATTTAAAATAAAATATATTAAATAAAAAATATTTAAAATACATATATTCGTGATGAAACAATGGAATTATATTTAAAAGCGAGCATTCACCATTTCCTCTTTATAGAAAAGATACAAACAATACACAAGTGCTGTTTGAAGTATTTCTAAAGATATATATAACAATTGACTTTTTACTGGATTAAAAAGGAGGTCAGGTGTGATTATTTCATTGATATGGGTAGTTGTTGCATTAAATATATTGGGAATCACCAATGGTTTATAATGTGGATATTATCATAGGAAAATAAATCGTTCAATGAAACATTCATGGTTTTAACTTTCCACAAAAAATATTATGACGCGGTCAAGTGTTATAACTTATGATTTAGACAATTAAACATGTTTTGGGCACACGCTTTTGAGGCGATGTATATGTGTAAGCGAGTGTGCGAACAATATTATATTTGAAACCAATTTACCAATTTAAATGAAATTTTTGCTTGATTGTAATAATTAGTGTAAATGTAATATTTAAGTGCCACCACTACTTTATAAGTAATATATTAAAATGGAGATAATTAATTACGTTCAACAAATAATCATTTTATATGTCTATTTTACTCTACTAAAAAATTTAAACTTTCAAGACGTTGGGATTTGTACTAATTTCGGGATAGTGTAATTTTTATCAAATGATGTATTTAATAAATAGATAAAATCTAAATTGCATGAGCAGCACATCACCTCACATAATTCCCCATATTAATTTTGTCTCTCTCTCTCTTTATTATTATTATTATTATTTTTATTGCTATTTATATAAATCGAATTAGTATATATTCCCATTTTTATATAAAACTAAAGTTTACTTAAAATTACCTCAAATTTCCAGTATTTCAATCATTTAATTTTTACTTGATAATTTATTGTTTTTATTGACGTGAAATCTCCCTAAACGAGAAACTTCGATAAAATATAGATGTACCTAACCAGTTTTATTTTTCACTTGAATTTTTTTAATTTTTTCGGGCTGTAATGTAAGAAATGTCTATTTCAGTGGTTTTTTTTTGTTTTTTTTTACGAAAATATAATGGACAGAATATTCAAAATATAACGGTCAGGGTAATAATAAACAGAGTATATAATGGACAGATAATATATTGAAATATATTGATCAAAAATATACTGAATATGTGGTGCGCGAAAAGAAACATAAAGAATACTTAAAGTTAAGCTTTAAGCTTAATTATCATTAACATATCTAATAGCTTTTGACATGGCCGTAAATTGCTCGTATAGTGGTACTTATTATTATTGTTGTACATTGCTTTGTTGTGCCGCTATTAACCCTCCAAATATTTAACTTTCGCGCGAGTTCTATAAAAGAATTATTAATTAATATAGTACTAAATGGATCACACCATTTTAACTTTAACAATAAAACATTTATTAAAAACATAAATACTTAATTATTCAATTACAACAATTAATCATATTATTTTAGCGGAGGGAACATGTGAGACCACTTAAATTGCCTAAAATATGTTTAGACCCAGATATCTTTTTGAGGAACACATACCTTTAAGTCTGTCTTGGACTTTGTTAGCAGCACGTACTTGATGTCGTCCTTATTACTAGTAGTAACTCGTAGTGTAATGCATCGCCCCGTAACTTCGTCGATCATATTGTACTGCTGACTCAAACACTCCACTTATGTCATTCTCGTAGTCATTTCCATATCGTTCTAGTCATAATGTCGAACTTGTATTCATTAGTGTCGTCGTTCTATCATGATGTCGCACACGTATCTCTATGTCTAAAAACAAATGTCGTTCTTAAGTCACAGGTTGTGGCTTTTTTTCTCGGGGGTGTCACTCCCCCTTTTCTCTGATTTGCAGTATTCAGAGTGACGCAACAAGCACTTTCTCCATTGGCTTGCCTTTCCATCCAATGTCGTGTTACTTCACATTTTCTTAAGGGTTCGACCCCTCTTCTGTCTTAACACCCCTAAATTTATGGTTTTATCTAAGCTCTGGGTTCACATGCTGTAAAACCTGGCGTCATCCAGACTGGAAGTATTGTCCTAAGTTTCAGATCGATAAATACTGTACATAAAACTGTCTCACCAAAGTGTGAGATCTATTTCTGGTCTCACAGAATAGAATAATTACCAACTGAAAATTTCATGAAAATCTTATAGATTTTAAAATATATTAAACACACTTACGATAAATTTTAATTACACGAATAGGTATACCATACCCGCATGTGTTAAAACAGCCGCACCTCTGTAAACAACTGCGTCGTGTTCCAACATTGACAAAAGTATAAATCTGACGGAAACCTGATTTAAAATACTCTAATCTGTTCCAATACTTTCCTACATATCAGCAAAATACATATAGCAGAGACTGTAAAAATGCACTAAATATTGTAAAGTAAATTACCTAAGACAATATATCAAAGTTTTCTGGAAAGGAAAATTTTCTGTTTACTGTTAGGAATGGATAAAAGTTATTTAAAAAATTATACGAAATCTGTATTGTTGTAAGGAAAGTACGGCCCCTTAATAATTGCCTTCATCATTTGTCTACTTTTATTACGGTAAAATAAAACTGTCCTATTACGGTCTTTGTGAATTTTGTGAATTAGCTGAGCCTTTATCGTTACCGAACTTGTGCACCCGCATCGAGTGTATTTATCGTTAATTATGGCTGCTAAAAAAGTGCCTGCTAAAAAATCATCTCTAAAAAGTGACAGCTAAAAAATTAACAGCTAGTTGTGGTCACTCCAGCTGAAAAAATATTAAATCATGTTTTCAATATAAATTAGGAAGAAAATAAATTAAAATGTTGCAGTTCGAAAATTGTAACGAATCTTTTAGAAATATCAATTGCAATTAAAAGCATGCCAATAAGCTCCTGTTAAAAGTTATCCTAAAATATTATTAATTTATGTGTTGAAGTTCATTCAGAAATTGTAGAGAATTCAATTTTTAAATTTATATAAATTTTTTAATTTAAAGTTTATTAGTTTTACGGGTTGCAAAATTATTTCACAGTCCGGATGTATCCTGCGACTCAGGATACAACTGGACAGCATTGCAGAAGCACAGGGCAATTGCTCTAAATTAGCATTTACGAAATTTTAAGCAACTTTGCATATCGGATTTTCACACCATGTGACACCAAGGTAAAGTCGTCTCCTCATAGTTAACCAATGTTGTGTGGATGATTAAGGTTATTTGCTTTGTTTGTTTCAATTGACTGTGACCTTATTCGGCTCAGCTTTCTAGATTCATAATTAAATTCAAGATTTACATATAATTTAACGTATTAAAATCAATTTTTATATATAATAGGATTTTTAAATTTTACCGGTACATATCGACAATAAACGGAAATATTTCATTTTTAATGTTTTGCAACCTCATTCTTTATTGAGATAGTAAAATCTCTCATAGCAAAGATCGTCACATGTGTGACAGTGACGTTGTAGTCACGCGACACCTGGGTCACATTGCAACATCATATTTGTGACTTCTATGCGACGTTATGTATTAGTAACTTTGTAACTTCATTGCGAGTATATTTTGTGACGTTTCCACAATTTAATTAACACGTAACAATGTGAAGACATTACAATGTGACGTCACAAATAAGTTAATATGCGACGTCACAAACGACCATGAAAATGACCAAAATAACTTCGCTGTGACCTCAATATGACATTGCCGAGACGCACTGCGACGTCCTGCGACGTTCCAAAGTCACAGTGTGACGTAAATATTACGTCACTGTGAAAAAAAATGCTGTTAGGGATAGAACATAACTGTAAATATGTAGTCATGAATATACAAGACGGGACTAAAAAGGTTATTTCGAAAGTAAGCCAAGAGATTGATACAGTACTGAGCAGAAGATACAAGCATAAATATTATTCAACAATGATCATCAATGTTAGGTCGGGAAAGATGTAATGACCGAAAGCGCGTGAATTTAGGTCGTGTGGTAATATATGATAAATAGAACAAATATTATCTTCACTACAAAACAGATGATCAGCTCAGAGACATTCTGATGAAGACGAAATGTTATACAGCGAGTTCCGGGGAATAAATCCAAATTACCTCGGGCAATTGCAGCAGATCTTTGGTTGCCTACATTTGACAGTTTCTCGTATAGCTGATATAAATTAGCGACTCTGCAATAAATCTGCTGTGCCTTTCTAACATCACGTGGTTCTGGATAGATCAGAATATGCACCGCAGCCTTATACGTTTCCAATACTTTAGAGCCAATCAGTAAAGCCTAACACAAAGATGCGAAGCTATCTGTTAGCTAAGACAGAGAGAGTAATGTAAACATGTTTCATTAGAGCGAGAAAAGGCCGAAAGACAGAGATAATGAAACATTCCGTAAGGAAACAGCTTTCCAAAGCCATGAGAAAAATAATGCTTAAATGAGAATTTTGAGAGTGCTTACTACCGACGCCATGCTTTATTATCCAAAGTTTGTTTGCTAACTAGTGATGGATCAATTTATATAACAGAATGACAAATAAATACATCACAAAAGTCATTTCATTAAAAACATCCTTCAGATGTACATACAATCTTTAAAAAAGCCAGAGCGCTTTCGGGTATCATCATACCCTTCCTCAGTGGTGTTAAAATAAGACAAATTGTCAACATGCTTAAATACAATCTACTACCGGCAAGCTGAATTTGCATATTCTAAAATTGACATTACCACAAAACATATTTTATGCATCCATACACCACATTTGAAAATTACAGAAATTACAATATCAAGAAAACATATTGTCATAAGACAGTTTAAACATCAATATATAAAATTAAATTTTATAAATTAAAGGCAACTTTGTAGAGGTTTGAATCGCATGGAATCGAAAACGAGTCGCCAAGTACAACTTAAAACATGGACAGAGTCAAAATTATAAATAGAAATGCGATATAAATAAATAAAAAGAGATTCGTAGAGTAAAATAGACCGGGGATTATTACAGCTGATCAAAAGAAAATATTTTTCAAAAAGGGATTGAAAATTATCATTAATCAGATGGTTACAGGACCAGTAGTAGTAGTAACTACTGATGGCCCAGAAAACTTTCCCCAAGCTAGACTAAAAATGACAAGGTATTTCATTGACTTTATTATGAGGGAGGAAATATTAAGAGCTAAAATTTTGTAATTTTTTAGGATTTTCGCGCATGTCATCATATCAATGATCTCTTCGAGTTAACGGTGTAATAAATATTTGGCAAATAGTCTCTGTGGTAGTGCTAATTTTCTGAAGTGTGTTAAATAAATATATAGGCGCTGAGAAAGCTGTATTTGAAGGCTCGCGTATTTTAATTACTGCCTTTCAGCAAACGTTATTTTTTCTTCTTTGGAGCCACGGACTTTATGGTAGGTGACAATTTGGTAAGAATGCCTTTTATAGTATTATTATTGTCAAACGCAATGCAATATCTAAATCGCAATGCAATTTTTAATAAATTTAACGGCCCCACGTCTAACGTCTAGCATCTTCAGTAACATACTTTGCAATAATGTTATCCGTTTCGGACTTAACTAAGTACTGTCCAAATGGTTGCGTTTGAAAAAAGTATGTTTATGACCTGCCGTACTATAAATAAAATATAAATTTATCGTATAATGACAATATTAGTGCCAATATTTAATCTACACTGAAAAGGTATTTCAATTTCTTTATTTTCCTTGGTCATTTTAGCATCTACTGAAACAGTCATTTTAAATTAGTCCAAATGCTTAAAAATTGAATCTCCCACTATCATATTTACTGCAAATCAACACTATCTAAACAACTCAAGGTAACTTAGATTGCTAAAAATGTAAGTGAATAAATGGAGGCGTGGCCATATACACAATTTATACGTGTTTGTTATTCACAATTAAATCTTTCAGATATTTTAGAAATATGTTTGTTACTCCTCACGTTCAATATCTTTGCTCTGAAGGCAGTCATTAACAAAGTTCGATCTATGTGGACGAGCATGTCATCCGTTGAACAAAAATTAGAACCGACTACAACCACATAACGTCTGATAAAGATCCAGGACTTCGTCTTAATATCTTTGCCCCTGAAAAAACATAAAAGTCGGCGCGGCCCCTCAATGAAAAGCGAACCCATACCATAATATTACCGCGATTGCAAGTCAAATTTGGATTCGTTTGGGAAGAAAACATTCGCCCATTGTGTTAGGTCCAAATCACGTAGTCAAGACACCTCTGAGCTCTTCCAGCTCTAAAGTTCAACTTGACACAAGCTTTTAATATTGTTGCGAACGCGCAGTGGTCCGTTTGGAGCCTCCTATTTTGTCTGTCTCGAAGGCCAGGCGAAGAAAATAACAGTAGATGACATGAGCCCAAGGTTTCCCAGGTAAAATAAGGGTTTCCAGATTTGACGATTTATCGCCAATTCGGTTACTTCCGGAATGTTCCAGAAACTTCTCGATAGAACGATTATTCTTTGAGATATAGAGATTTTCAGCAGTTTCTATGCCAGAGACTATAAAAAGGACTTACTCCTCAGTCGGAGTGGAATCGACGAGTTGACAATATACGAGCTGCAGTAGACTGTAACTTTTGCCAATGTTTTGAGGATAGTAGCTGTTGCTTTGTGAAATTACTTTCGTCAACATTCTATGAATAATTCAGTTATTTTGCGTAATTAGTGGAGAATTTAAGTTCTGTTTGATTGTATGTTGTTATTGTTTACTTTATGTTTGTGAATAAACGTAAATTTCCAAGAAACTTGGACTCGCTCTTCGTAACAATATCCGTGCATAGAAACTTGTGGTATATAGCCTTCGGCTCACGAAACTGGTCGATATCCGTCTTATTATGGCACCGATAGCAATCGCTATAAGAGTTATTGCTTTCGCTCGGTGATTACGTCTCTCCAATAAAACTCTGTACCGGTCATTGGAAGGCGTTATGGTCCTAGGACGTCCGAATACAGGTCTTCAACTGACGGTCCCACTTATTTGGAATTGGACACAAACAAGAAAAAATGGTATGGTGCATGCAAAAAAAGGCACCTCCGTGATGGATTGCCCAGTCTCACAATTATAAAATTTAATTTTAGTTACTTAAGTTTATAATCTGTATTTAATTTGGTGTTAGTGAATAGCGACATATATTTTTCCCGTCCACATTCATTTATAAACAAATCTACGTAACCCAAATTCTAAGCTATATATATTCTGTTTATCTTGGAGTAGATATATGCATTGAACATATAGACACAAACACTTAATTCAAAGTTAAAATAGTTTAATAGTGTTTTACGATGTCCAAAAACTTCAATCTATCAGAAAATACATTTCCAATTTCCAACCGTGGCACCACCTTTCCCTACATATACGAAATATATTGTCGACGTATTTTTTAAATTCTTGGAAAGTTCTCGAAAACCAAGATAACTTTGAACTTCTTAATTATTTGCTTAGATTATCTAACTTTTCCAAACTCGCCAAGTTGGCAATACTTTTCCAAATTTATCCTCCATGTCGCCAAATTTGTCTTCCGTGTCATACGGCTCAGACCTCTTAGTAACAGTAATTGGTAAATGTATATGTTGCTTTTATGCACAAAGAGTCTTCAGACTGTGAAAGGATAATTACAACAATGTATATTACAGGGAAAGTAAATATCATCACTTTCAGGTCAAGCAAAAATGTAAAAGATAATAATTATAGATAAAAGAATATACTTATTTGAAATTTCGAGAACCTGAAATCCCTCTATTTTTTTTCAACGCTCTCATATTGCAACTTTTAAATAAAACTCAGAATTACGAAACTTTCGTGCTTTTACAGCCCGTGGGGAAAAGCACTTGAAAAATCCCTTTCAAAAAAACAAAAAAAGGACAATCAGCGTTAGATGTTCATGCTTAATTCGCACTGAATATACTTCAATAAATCTCCAGAACCGATAACGTTGGAAGCAATTTTTCCATTCTCTGGGGCTTGAAGAACATTTTTTTAAAGCGAACTGTCCAAAATGATCTTCTCCGTTGCAATTCAGGGACAAAAAATGCGAGATTTGATAACCAGGCTAAAAACGAGTTGGATCGATTGTTTTATATACTCTCCCGGGATAATTCGCTCTTTCAATTTTTTTAAATTTCTGGTGAAAAATAATGATTTTCTCTCTGTTTAGCAATGTATACATTTCATTTAGGGCATAAGAAACCGCATGCGCTAAAATGACTAGAAAACATGTTATAAAACTGAATAAAGCACAAAATAATGGATATAAAAATCGGTTTAAAAACAGCTTTCTTCTTTAGAACTGTAAGACAGGACGACATTAACTACAAGACATTAACTAACAAGATATTAACTACATTCCTCATATGATCGACATGATGGACAAACATATTGCTGTAACTGAACTTGGTTCTATTATGGTTTTTCTCTTTGCCAGCATGGTAACAGTTTAAAAAGGTTAAAAAAAATGTTTTCTGAACATTGCTTAAAAGAATGTTATTACGATGAATGTTGTAATTATGTCTCAATAAGTGGCATTACGAATTAATTCTTAGCCATTTATGTTTATGCGTATTTATACAGTTTTGTCTCTATAAATGATATTTTATTCAACAACTATGCTTTGGTTGCAACGTTCTGCAATTGGCTTGCCTTCGGGAAAAAGCCTAAAGAAGCAACAGGCCGAAACCACACATCGGAACATACACGATTGAATAAAAATATATTTTTATTAAGGATGGAACGGATCAACACATAAAATTGCAATACATATGCAGCTTACAGAAGACAATCGGAGCAAAAAATCACCGCTCACATGATGCCTCGAGACCCAGACCGACAGGACTTTACCAGACCTTGTCGATGCATTGTCCAAGTGGCTTGTCCAAGTCTCGTCGATGCCGCGTCCAGGTGCTTCGTACATACCTTGTCCTGACTTCAATGATATCTCGTTCAAGAGGCCCCAGACCGGCAGGCAAGAATATACTAAATCAGTCGGGTGAGTCCAGCTTCAGTAAAACAAGTGGCGTTTCCTAGTATTATCAAAGAGATAAGTCCACAGTCATGAAAGGCCGGTGGTAGCACAGGAGGAGCGTTTAGTAACATTAGTTGTCATGTGGCGTCATAACCGGAGGATGCACAACAAAAGTCGTAAAAACAGCACCGTACCATGTAGGCGGGTTTACATCACGTCTTAGCAGCATGATTCGCAACTACAAACTAAAAGAATAGCGATAATTATGTTATGCGCATTCGCCACCGCGACGAATACAAAGGGAACTGAACAAGCATTTCAAAGCAACGACGGCATCCACATTCCACATCTGGCAGCCAACGGCCCTACCGTGCTGAAAACACCGGTTCTCGTTAGATCACCGAAGTCAAGCAGCATCGGGCGCGGTTAGTACTTGGGTGGGTGACCACCTGGGAACACCGCGTGCTGTTGGCACATCTCGGGTGCGGTTGCCCGGTGGTTTGCGCGCTGGATTTGCAAGCTGCCACAACTGCCGCCGTGTTCATGCGGAGTACGATCACGTTAAACATGTGGGTCCGTAAGTCCTTCCGAGAGGTTGGTGGCAGGGGAAGGAGGGTACGGTCCCTGTGGATGCCTTCCCCACTGAGTTCCGGTCTAAATTGGGTGGCATTTCCCGGTCGTCCAAACAGTTACCTTACACCTTTCTGGTAGGTTGGACGGTCTGGGTCTCAACAACAACAACAACAACATTCCACATCTGTAAGTCTCCCCAACAGCAAGCCTCAATTACTTCCTTTGCCATAATTAAGACTCCTAAATATACAGACTGGCGCAACTGCGGCTATCTTGACTCCCAGTTGAAGCGTTTGCTGTACATGTCGAAAAGAGGGTTACTTTATCGTTCTTTTCTCGCGATCTTTAGAAAATTTAAACATTCCAGACTATTTTCTTGAATCATTATTCCATTTTTTGAAAGCAGAAGCACATATTTCACAGCTAAATTGCCATGTAACATGCGCATTATCAGCCATGTAACAATGCTAGTAGTGTAATGTGCTATTGTGTGCTAGTAGTGTAATGTGCTAGTAGTGTAGTGTAACAATGCTAGTAGTGTAAAGTGCTATTTCAATGCGTAAACCATTGAAATAGCACAGTCAGACAATAATTGATTTTGGATCGATTGAAGTCAAAAGCCTTAATTGAAGTTGTCAGCCTCTATATTTAGAAGCCTTAGTTGCAATGAAACAAAGAGCCCTACTGCAGGACATTGACTTAACTCGTATAACGTAACAAATCTTCCAACGGAACTTACTGGCTCCTCATACACAAGCACCAGCGAGAACAATACTTGTATAGCGATGGAAACGAGATTAACTTCACGTCTTGCCGCGCACGGTACTAATACTATACCTTCTGGCCAAAATGCACCAGAATTTCCATAAACCACGTTTTCAGCCATAGGCTTAGCACTGATTTATTTCTTATTGTGTGTAGGCACGTCCTCGCGAGAGTTGAACAAGAGTCTGCAACTGTTCCTTTTCGGGCTGGGTCGTCAGTTGATGGGTGTAGTTCGCACTGTCGTGTAGTCCTGAAGAAGTCTGTCTGAATTTTGTTTTTGAACTTGCAACGAGAATACTAGTTTTACAATAAAACAAAAGCTGCAATGTGAAGAAATGTCTGGAGCGTATATCCCCATCCGACATTCTCATGCATTCATATTACGTTTTGTTCCATTTGTATCACCATCTATATTACATGAAGAAATACAATATTTATCTTTTTAAATTTTTTTACCTTAGTTATTATTTTAAAATATTTAATAAAACTTCTTTTAAAGTTTCTTTTTCTAAATTGGCGACAGTTTAGGGTACCGATAAATCGATTAAATTTAGCTTATATATTTGTATGTGTTAATATAAAGTATTTTGATATTATTAACATCATAGCGTAGTTCATATTATATTTTTCTCATACACTCTACACTACTAGCATTGTTCGGGTAATTATCTGTGTTTTCCATAAGAAATTTGTGAAACCCATTGTGAAACTTTCACAATAAATGTGAAAGTATAAAATAATTTAGTCTGGCAGGTTTAAGCATATTTATATTAGAAGGTTATAATATGTTCTCTATGTTCTGTGGATCGATCGAGGAAACATGTTTAAAGAACGGAATAAAATTTTCAATACGAAAACTAATAGAAATGAAACACAAAGACACAACTCATAAACACTTATACTATTTTTACCATTTCACACACACTAGGTCGAATATCCAACATTACACTAAACGCAATCTAATATCAATCTAAGTCTATTTCTCTTTCTGCTCTGTATTACCCGTAACTCAAATTTTTAAAACTCTTGGAGCACATGTGCAGTTTGTGTCGTTTTAAAGCAGCTAACGATTTGTATAACACAAAAGCATTCGCGAAATATCCAACAGCTCTTATGAAATTTGCGATATATACAGTCTTGAAAACAAAGGGAAACATACAGAGCCTGACTAACGCAGGGGCATACGGGACAGCTACCCTCGACCTCTGCATCAAAAGGGCCCAAATTAAACAATTGAAAAATTGAAAAATTAACGACTGCTTCCTAAAAAATGTTTACCATCGGAATAGGTTTACCCTTTTCTAAGGGTTTACCCAACGGATAGATTCATGTTGGGGATATATAGGGATTAACCTTACTAATTTAACATGTTGGCATTTTGACTACGATAAAAAAGTTACAAATAATTTAAAGTCTTAAAATATGTAAAAACCACATTGTGTATACCTTTTACTAGAATACAAATATATTTTTGAAAAATATTTTTGTTCATTTCATATATGTCGTGATGTGAAAGTCAGCCCGGGGCCCAGTTAAACTAAGTCGGGTCCTGGAAATACAGCACATCCAATCTTATCACAAGCTCTTAGGATTAAAATCTGAAATCTGATCTTAGGATTAAAATCCTGCGATCCTCCTTTGTTTCGAGTTATCCCGGTTCCTGCTATTAAATGACTCATTTTGGAGGGTATTTGGACAGTGAACTTCATTGATAAAATATAATACTGTGAAGCCCAGAAATTGTTTCTGGCCGTATTCCTCGAAAAGGTATAACATATTTTTGGAGGATCAAATCCATTTTGCATTATCCAAGTGAATCACAGCATATCTGATCCAATCGCAGGTGATCGGCTTTAGAACTAAAATCATTTGTATTTTTAATTCTCTGGAGTTCAGCGTTGCTCAAAAATCCCAGAGGCTGTCAATTGTCTGTAAACACCCTTTTTCTGAAGATCCTTTCAAGGAGTCATTTGGAATAGAAGTTCAGACAATGAAAATCAATCACATGTCACACTGTTCAACCCTTGAAATTGTTTTTGCCCATACTCCTGGAGAAAGTATATTTTATTAATATTTACCTCACCCAGAAAATATAAACTACTGAACAAAACAATTTTAAAAATCGGTTCCTTTGATGCTTAAACTGTTTTTTATCATTCAAATTTTAAGTTTTAAATATAGACAGAAGATGAGCAAAATGTAAAATCTTCCCCAAATTAATTTTATTTCAGAAAAATGTAAAACTGCTTCAACCGCGCTTTGAACCGAAGACCTTCTGTTATTGTTGTTGAGACCCAGGCCGTCCAACCTACCAGAAAGGTGTAAGGTAACCGTTTAGACGACCGGGAAGTGTCACCCAATTTAGACCGGAACCCAGTGCGGGAGGAGGGACCGTACCCTCCTTCCCCTACCACCAACCTCTCGGAAGGACTTACGGACCTACATGCTTAACGTGATCGTCCTCCGCATGAACACAGCGGCATTTGTGGCAGTGTGCAAATCCAGCGCGCAAACCACCGAGCTACCGCGCCCGAAATGCGCCAACAACACGCGGTTTTCCCAGGTGATCACCCACCCAAGTACTAACCGCGCCCGATGCTGCTTGACTTCGGTGATCTAACGAGAACCGGTGTTTTCAGCACGGTAGGGCCGTTGGCGTACGAAGACCTTCTGTAACAAAATTGATGCTATATCGACCAAGTCACACGGATCATATGGAGAGAGTATAGCTTATGTATAAAATCATTTAGTGAATTTCTTACCACCCCATTTAAAAGTTTGTCAGTTGGGCTAACGATCCTATACACTCTACTCATCTGGAAACTATCAGCCTTAAATAGTTTTGAAAATCGTTTTGATAGATTCTCAGAAATTGAATAATAAAAAAGGGCCTATGTTTTAAATATATAGATAATGCAATGAAAATCTTAAAATTTGAAAAAAAAAGAGTTTTATTCATAAGAATTACTGAAGAATTATCTCGTTCTAGTTTTTCACATGATGTATCTGCACATAAAAGTGGATAGCGGCAAATAAATTCGCTCTCGAGTCATCAAGCCAACACCTCACAAACAGACATAAGAACACAACACATATACACATATTTCTCAAAATATTCGAAATGGGTTAAATGTTGAAACTTACTTATCCTTCAAAACCTCGATTTTTAAAATTTTCTGGAAAACAATTCTTTTTTTTTCTATACAATTGTATTAGAAAGTAGAAACGTGTATTGTCATCAGTGAAATTCATTATATTGTGAGAGTACATAATGAAATTATGAGTGGGGAAAAAATTATATTATTTTTGCAACGACCTAATAGTGCAGCTTTCAGAGCCTACTTAGATAAGAGCATGTAATATCGTTCCAGTAACTTAATGGTAGAACATCAGCTTGCCAGTACGAAAATCCGTCGTTTGACTCTCGGTAGGGGTCGCAAGGTTCTTTATAATGGCACTTGAACAAATCAACCCTGTTGGTTTGTGTAAAGGTCTGAAATTGACCCTAGTACGACTAACACGGATTCAGTGGACTTTGGTGTATTGAGCGCTGATTTGAAATTGGAAGGACGACGACCACGAAGGAAGCTAACATGAAGTATAAAAAGAGAATCAGGAGGGTAACCTAAGGTAAAAATAGCAGAAAGTGGTCAGTCAGATTTTCAATTGCACTCCAATTTGACATTGGTGAGTGAAAAATGCAAAGTCCACTTCGACGATAAGAGCTTACAATATTGTCCTAGTAGCTCAACCATAGAACGTCGGCTGGTCAGAACGAAGATCTATAACTTAATTCCCATTAGTGAAGCAAAGCTCTTTACAAACTTTGAAATTAAAGTTTTAGAATTATCAAACCTTATGCTTTCACAACCACCAAATGAAGCACTTGGAAACAACATAACTCTGGACAAAGATAAAAATATATTTGCATGTTTATGCTTAACTCACTGTAGATATAATTAATAAATCTCTAGAAGATGTTCCTTTAGAAATCATTTCATCACACTCTTGTTTTGAACCAGGAGAACATTTTTTTTAGAACAAACTCTTTGAAAGGATCCCCCCAGTTGTAATTCCGGAACAAGAGAGGGGAGATTTGAGAGCCATACAAAAAATGAGTTGGGTCGATTGTTTTATACATCCAGCGGGGTTAAAACGCTTTTTCTATTCTTAAAATGTCTTGTGGAAAATATTGGGGTTCTCTTTTGCTTAGAAATATACAAATTTTCCATTTCCGTCATGAATTTAAGAGACTGCATATGATTTTCTAAATGAGTCCATGTGAATTTTCAAACTCATTTTTAAGCATAATCGCAGAACTCGTCTAAAAGGAGCGATTTTACAGTTAGGATAGTGCGCCATGCTATTCACGACATCTATGGACTGCGATCCTAATTTTGTGGTTACCTCGTTCAAACGATTTCTGTGAGTTCGAACTTCTTGCAGTCAACTTCTTGCAGTCTGAGCTTAATATTTTTAACGGAAATTTGAAGTCAGCTGTGTGGTAGGATTGATGTTTTTCGTCTGCATAGAGGTTCTCAAATTATTGCGCATAGCAAGTTTTTTTGGTACAATTGCAGGTATCAACTATTAAACCAGTCAACCTGTCCATGGATGGTGTTAATTTAAAAAAAATACCACTCTATAATTCTTAAATAATCATAAATTATTTCCATTTTTAAACCAATATATATTATATAATAAATGTATGAAAGCAAATGGAGAATTAATAAGAATATTCTCGAAGAAAATATAACCTAGCTCTGAATTCTTCATGTTGTAGGGATTCCTTTTGTCTTCTTAATTGTTGCTTGTATTTTTCATAAAATTATATTATTAACATTTTTAAATTTCTGTTCCAGTATTTATTTTCAACGATTGGAAATATTAATCGGGATAAATTTGCAGTAATACATTAATCTCCAGTAGGAAACAAATAATATCGTAGTACCAATGATTTTAGACTTCTAGAATACAGATGCTTCATTTATTTGCTTATATACTGATTTCTACCTTTAGAAAACATTAGCGATCCTCAAGTTTTACATATTCATGAACCCTTTTTATTTTGTGACTATATTCCTCATTTTTAAAACACTGGAAATATTTATTTAGGACAATAAAGCAAAGTCGAGTTTTAAAAACTTTCTCAAGCGACAAAAGAAGTATGATCCCTTAGGAAGTAACAGAGCCATCAATTTTTCCCTCTTCGTAGGGATTTATTTTCTGGTTTTTGATTTTCGAAAAATATTTCAGATAAAAATTTGCCTTTATCGAGTTTTGAAAAGTTTGCTGTTGCCGTATTTGTTTTCAACTATTATTATATGAATCGCCATAAATTGGCTGGAATAAAACAACCACCAGTTAAAAAACGACAATGGTAAAATATTTCTCCAACATAATGACATTCCGGGGACAACATGGAGACAACGTGTAGGGATATTGCCACACATACTGACAAAAAGTTACGGATATACAGGTTGTCCCAAAAGGATTGAAACACGCTATAATTCTTTACCTGTTGGAGATAAGTGAACAATGTAAATTGCAAAAATGTTGAAAGTAAGATAGGAAATAATACTAATCTTGTAATTTTCTCTATTCTGAACGTCATTTGCTAAAACGTTTCAACAAAATCGGTTACGTAACGTGAGAGATAAATATCTTACTAAAGAACGTTTCTTTTTTTTTAGTTTTGTCTTTAATATATTAAGTTATAAAACTAATGACCCTCTTTCTAATAAATATCTATCCTCCTAAACGAAAAGCAAATTTAGATTTAAAAGCAATTATGATTCAATCATCTTGCTTGCAATCTAAATATTTCATGACAATTTGAATAGCCATCAGTAATTTATCTAGTTAAATATTAACATTTCAATGATCGCTTTAATATTTTTTTATTTTATTTTATTTTTTATTTTTATTTGAAAAAGACTGCAAGCTACAGGACGTAGTCCCAGTTACAGCGTGCAGGAATAAAAATACATGAAAAAGTTAAAATACATTAAAAAGTTAAAATACATTAAAAAGAAAAGTAAACCTTCAACAACAAATGATCTTCATAAACAGATTCACATGAATGCATACAATAAAATACAGGATGCTTACAACAAATGCTTTTTAAAATCCATCTCCGATGAATAAAAAATATCCAGATTCTCAGGGAAATTGTTGTATAATTTAGAAAAACTAGTAATTGCACAATCACATCCAATATTCGAATTAAAATTCTTTACAGCAAATAAGTTAATGCTTCTTGCCATATACTGAGGAACACGAAACGCAATCTCACCCAAAACAGGGGAACAGTCAACTCGGCCACCAAACAGATTCCTGAAGAATGAAAACAGAATGTAATCCCTTCTGCTCTGTAAGCTTTTTAAACCAAACAAATCACGTAGAAAATAGCGGATAAGGCATAACAACGAATGCGAGTTTTCCTATAATAAACATACCTCAAGAAATTATTTTGAATGATCTCGATCCTGATCCTTGATCGCCTCCAAATCACAGACGCATATTCAAGCCCAGACCTGACTAAGGCATTGAAAAGAACAATAATGGTATCCTCATTTGTAAAATCCTGAGTAATTCTCTTAATGTAACCCAGTTTTCTATAGGATTTAGAACAGATATTAGAAATATGAGGAGAAAAGGAAAAATCAGACGTATAAATAACTCCAAGATCAGTAATAGAGATTTTTCTAGTCAAAACAGAGTTGCTAATATCATAAGAAAATAAAATAGGCACTTTTCTACGAGTAAAAGACACAACACTACATTTACTAATATTGAGATGAAGACGGTTATTGCTACACGAGTCGGAAAGGACATGCAACTCAGACTGAATATTATTACATGACTCAGCATCAAAAATAGGACATAAAGTTTTCAAATCGTCAGCATAAAAAAGGCAATTTTTGAAACAATCAGCAATATCATTAATAAAAATAATAAATAACAAGGGACCAAGAACAGAGCCCTGGGGTACACCAGAAGTAGCCGAAAAGCCCCTACTCAAGCAATAACCAAAATTTACACATGAAAACCTAAAAACCTAGAAGTTAAATTAAACTAGAAATAAATAGTTAAACCAAATTAGGAGAAAACTCAATATTCTTCAATTTATGAATCAAAATACCGTGATCAACCGAATCAAAAGCTTTCGCAGAATCAGTGTAAACAACATCCAACTGACCCCTAGAATTAATGGCATCAATCACAAAAGAATTAAAGCAAAGAAGATTAGTAACGGTAGACCTACCTCTCATGAAACCATGTTGATTGATAGAAATAAAAGACCGAACTTGCCTGTAGATGTACCTATGCAAAGCAAACTCAAAAACCTTAGCAAGTGGAGAAATAATGGAGTTGGGTCTGTAGTTATCAATACGATATTTGTCACCCTTTTTACTTTCCTTATATACATAATAAGGAAAGTATTGTGACGGGATCGAAAATTCGAATTCGAGTTTTCGACGGGAGAGCACGTTTCAAGCGTCCCTGATCACGAATCAAACATTTTTGAAGTGATGTCTGTGTGTGTGTCAGTGAGTCTGTGGAGACGATAACTGACGAACGAATGGACCGATTCAAGCAAAATTTGTTACATAAATCACAATCCGTAAACACTGGATGCCTACTGTTTTTATACGCAATCGAATGTTCAGAACCCCCCTAAATTTTCGAATGAAATTTTGAAAAAATCGTCAAAAAAGCAAAACCGCTAATAAAGTTGCGCAAATAGGCATTTCTTATGTAATTTTTCATTAGAAAACGATTGACGTAAAACCGTTCTCGAGATATTGTACATTTTTCAAAAAAAAAAAAATCAAAAAGTCATATAAAATAAAAAAATATATTTTCTATTGAGAAACATGTTACTTTTCATATGTAATACCATACGATAAATTGGGTGACATCAGTCTCGTGGATCTAGCTCGTTCCATTCATGAAACAAGATACTTTAAGTAATACTTTTGTATTTGAACGCCAATAGTCATTTATCTGCTGTAAGAATAACTTATTTCTTCGTCCATAACGCTTGGCGAGATTTTGGCAGAATGCCGCCAACTTGACGACTTTTTGAAATGTTGCCAAATTAACGAAAATCTCGCCAAATGGATAAAAATGACGCTAAATCAATGAAAATGACGACTAATTGTCGAAAATTCAATATCTTGGAACGAATATTAGTATCTACTATACGAAAAACCTATTGTTTTACTGTAAAAATAGTAAATTCATTACATTATATAAGGAAAGTCATGTGTTGCCCACATCAGATTTTTAAAAATAGGAACAATTCTAAATCTCTTCCATTCATCTGGGAAAACATTACAACTGATGGACAGGTTAAGAATAATCAGTAAAGGATACACAAGATATGTAGAACACGCTTTCATAATATAAGCGGGCACACCATCTAAACCCAACGAACCAGAACCATTCAATCTATTAATACCATCTGTAACATCTCTCACCGTTACATGATTAACACTCACAGCATCAGAGATATCACTTAGCCGGAAACGAATCAACATCAAAAGGCGTACTGACAATAAAATTAGCACAAAAAACTCAGCAAAAGCATTAGCAATGGTTTTGTCAGTGGAATACATAGCATTATTTAAATTCATATTTTGCACGAAATCTTATCTTTAAACGTACTATAAGACCAAAAACGCCTAGGATTGCTTTTGAGAGAGGATTCAACAAATCTAACATAAGATTTATAATCACGATTGATATCTGGCTTAATCTTAGCTCTAAGCAATTTATAATGTATAATGTCATAAGTCAGACCGCACTGTTTATACTTTTTACGAAACTTGTCTCTCAGTCTGATATTTCGTATAGTGCAACGACTAAACCAAGGTGGATAGTTACTGCTTCTAGAAAAAGTTTTAGGAATACAGACATCGAAAGTTTGAAAAAGATGAAAATAAAAAACACTAACCACATAGTCATATTTTGCTGCAAGAGTGGCTGCTGTAACTGATCTTGTGTCGCCTACCGTCACTAACCTCTTCCTGTGATGATTTAAAAATTTCATGGATGAAAAACGCGGACTTTCTCAACGTATATTCGCTGTTAAGAAATTAAAGTTCGATTTTTAAAATTCTATGGTGCGTGAAGAAACTCTTGTATGTTATGTCAAATCGTCTCTAGATTGTCGTATGTACATGAATGAATTTTATGAATTGGATAACTTAAGCTTTGTATGAAGCATTAAAAAGCGATAACAAGAAGTAATTGGAAATGTTACACTTTTAAATGTCTTGCATAACGTTTTAAAGTTAACATTGTATATAATGAAGAAGAAGATGAATACTCGGGAATTCACAAACAAAGAACTCGTGTTTTCAAGACACCAAAGTATTAACAATACATCGAAATCATGCAGTACAGAACAGCACTCAAACCGCTGAACAGTAATGACACCATCACGACTGTTTTTAAATAGATTCTATGGAAAATTCTAGAAACTAGCTGAAAACGTCACCTTCCGCTTCAATTTCAAGCTTTTCAAAAACATTCAAAAGTAGCTGTTTGGTGATATTTCTCAAAATTTATCTCTGTGTTTGCCAAATGTATCATCAGTGCCATATGTTAAGGTACTGTACCTTTATGGGAATAAAAATTGGTTTGAAAACCTGAAAATTCCATTTTCCTTATAAACAATTAAAGAACAATGAAGAATAAATAGATGCTAGGTAATTGCAGTGCTAATTCTTCTCTGTCCAACGACCTTCAGAAACTTATACAGTTTCTAGTGTTGCTTTGAAATGCTCTGTAGGATGCACTTCATATGCAAGAGAAATATAATTACCTCAGTTCTTCTATGCACACGGCGTCGTCGGAATAGCATGATGCCGTCGTGGTGGTTGAATTCTCCGCTGAGACAAGAGTCGTTTAAAGTAGCACACGAGCAATCCTGCAGCTTAAATGCAATAGAAGACTGATGACTGCTGTCTAGTGGGCTTGGGTTCGAATCCCGAGTAAGGCATGGGCGTTTTCTTGAGGATGAAGTCCGTCTTCCGCCTTCTGGGTCCTCGCCAAATGTGAAGCTGCACCCCCCCCCCCCCCAGACCTTCGTCAGTGATGCTTGTTTGTGTAAATAAAAACTTTGTGATCTCGTCTTATGTCATTCTTTGTCCTTCTTCTGGCATCACTGGTCCTGTTTGTGGTTCGACCGAAACAGGAGGTTATGAGCAACAACAACAACAACAGAAGACTGATATCTGAATAATACGGATACCTGAACATTTATATTTCCCAAGACCTTAATATTTAAGGTATCGATTTTCAAAGAGTAATGCTGAAGATGTCACGACATATTGCGTAAAAAATTAGTTGAATTGCTGCTCAGCTCTACTTTTTTATACCCGAAATAATTTCTAAATAGCGCCTTTTTTGCAAAAAATTTGACAAAAGAAAAAAAAAATAAATAAATAAAAGGGCATATTACCCTCCATTTTAAATGGCTTGGAATTTTTTTCGGTTAATACCAAGTTTAATAATGTACTTCCAAGGAGATAAATCCCTCCCCCCCACCACCACCAAGTGAGAACTAATAACATCACAAATTTTTCACTACAACGATTGAAATTACTAAGTTGTTTCGTAATCATTGAGACATAAATAACCCCTCTTATACGTAATTATGTCAAATTTTGTCCTACGCTGCCATATTAAAAAAATATATAAAATTTCGAATAAGTTTTCGTTCAAGTTTGAAACAAAATCTACCTAGTTCTATATTTTTCATTAACAAAGCCGAATATAAAATTTTATTAAAAAAACCTCGAGGGAGCCTAATGACGTCACGAATAAAAAAAATTGTATCGAGGCTATTTTTCACAACAATGATTGAAACTATTAAGTCTGGAGTTCATTGAAACAAAAATAGCCCCCTTTATACATGAGTATGTGAAATGTGCCCTATGTTGCCATGTTAAGAAATATAAAATTTCTAATAAATTTGGAAGTTATCTCTCGAATTTTAAACAATTCTATCTAGTTTCAGATCTTTTGATAACAGAGCCGGATATAAAGTTTCATGAAAATCCATTAATATTTCTAGCAGCTATCACACAAAAAATCGACCACAGACATAGACAGACAAACACCACTCCAAAAGTAGCCAAAACATGTTCAGGCGGTAAAAAAAAAAACATTTATTGGCATCAAAATCTCGAAATAGAAAAATTTCGTGAAAATAATACTTTCTCAATACTACGTATGACAAAGTAACAAAGTAGCTGAAGGGAGATATCCTACAGATCAGAAGTTCCATTTCAGTCTTAAATCAGAAATTCAATGTGGGATCTATTTCGCGAATAGTAAGGAAAACAATTGTATCATCAGTTCAATGGATAGAGGGTCAACTAGCCAGCTGCAGTTTGGTGATTCGAATCCCTGATAAAGTTTTTTACAGTGCTTTCGATGTAAATAACTTAAAGAATTAGATTTCGTTGTTCCAGTTAACCTAGTTATAGTGAAAGGCTAACGCTGTAAAAGTCATTCAGAAATTTCACATGTAAACATAGCATTATAGTGTCAAGTCAGAAGATAACTCAACTCAAAGGGCTATTATTCTGACTTATGAAGGTCACTTCACTTTCATCTCGAACTTTAAATTCAAAATCAAACAAACTTGATATTTGGTGTCCGTGATTAAGTATTACCGAGATTCAGCAGCTCAGAGAGAGATTAAATTATAAGACATTACGAAACCAATTATCATCTTTCGAGGAAATATCGGATGAGGAATAGCATTAAACTTCGATTTAAAAGCAATCACGTTTCTATCAGCTCACTTGCAATGCAAATGTTCCTTGTAAATTTGCATCGCCGTTATAACAACCTGAATTTTGAATAGTTAAGTTCTGATATCTAAATTTTAATGGCACTTTAATTCCTGAAGACTAAATTGGGGTGAAAGTGTAACCTAACACAAAATCTAATGAAAGAGAATAAGTCGGATATGATGATCGTATGACTTCCCCCGCACGATAAAAGCGAGTACTTTGTTGTTTGATTTTTACTTATTTGATTTAGTTATATTTTTATATACATAAGATGAGCCAATATCCCTATCTGTCTGTCATGGGTGGCGATACAATTGAAGAACTTGCTGACAAATTTAACGCAGTATCAATAAAGGCAAACTTTGCACAAATGCTGCAAAGTATGTTATGAATTTCATATTTATGAAAATGAAATTCATTTCTTTCGTCATTCCCGTTGCTTCGAGAAAATATTTATTTAATAGTCTTTATGTAAAATTGTAAAATATGGCGAGTTTCGGTATTTGTAAAACAGGTACGTTTTGTTTAGGGTAGGAATGAAATTGCATTTAGTATGATACGATATGCTAGAGTAATTATGTTTATTCAGAGAGTCGTATAGTAATCAATGTTAGTTATATGGGGTCGTGCGTGCGTGCCCGGGGGCTTTAGAAGCGGAAGAAGGATATATATATATATATATATATATATATATATATATATATATATATATATATATATATATATATATATATATATATATATATATATATATATATATATATATATACAGGGTCTTTTAGAAAGGACTCCCTAACTTTGAAATGACATAACTGTGAAACAGTGATAGGTAGAAAGATGAAACAAGTGGTATATTGGATAGACAGGTCTGGAATTTTAAATGCACCGGTTTGCAAAATTAGTTAGAAGACTGGCTAACTGAGAGCGCTGTAGTCTCAGTACAAAGTCATTTAAATAATGGGTGAGATCGTTTTTCGTAAACAAGGGTCAAATCACATTATAATTCAATGTCGCCACTGTGTGTAGCAGTAACATGACGCAAGCGATGGGCGAAGTTTGAAGCCACCTTCTGCAATGTCTGTACTGAAATGGATGCACATGCCTTACAGATGAACTGTTCAAACAGTTTCAACGTTTGAGGATTTTTACTGTAAACAAGTCCTTCAAATGGCCCCAAAAAAAGAAGTCGCATGGATTGAGATCCGGGGAGTATGGAGACTGAGCGTTTTGTACTTCTGAGCACTATTTAAAGCTCACTGTGCTTGCAGCGCCCTCTGTTGGCCAATCGTGTAACTAATTTAACAAACCTGTGCATTTAAAATTTCAGACCGTCATTTCAAAGTTAGGGAGTCCTTTCTGAAAGACCCTGTATATATATATATATACTCTACGAGAAAAAATATTTGCTTAGAATATGAAATAGCAGTTCTTGACACTGTAAAAGAAGAGACAAGCTTCTGTTGCATTTATCTTCAGCCAATCCGTCCGCAGCGATGAGAAAAAGAATATCTATGAAATTGTCAGTGTATGAAGAACTTTACTGGACTGGTTTCGTCAACATCGATCTCAAAGAACACTAATTTCTGCCCCCATAGTTGCTCGAGTACTTAGAAGGACAAGACGACGAGTTATTATCTGAAAAGCTGGTTTTGCCCCGACTACAGTTCTAAATCAAACAAAAATGTTTTTCAAATAGCTGATAATTTTAAGATTTAACCCTTTATCTACCGAATTATGATAAAATTAAAAATCTCCCTTAACATATTCTTTTTCTTGTTGCTTGAGGACTCATTAGAAGATACATGCAATAAAAATAAGCAATTTTGCATTACAGGATTAATTAAAGCTAATTAAATGAACTGGTACATTAAAGTACCGTTGGGACACTGTGTTTGAGGAAATATTGGTACTTTGGAAAAATGAAATAAGAGTGACACATGATAGGATGCAAAATCATTTACTACATTTTAAGCATCATTGATTTAGGATTGGTGGTAGTCAGAAAAGCAATTTTTCTTGTCGTTAATGCACAAAAACACATTGCACATGGTGCATTTTGACCACAATGACTTTTATTACCAATGCACTTTTATTGACCACAGGTTTTGGGGAATGATCTGCCATTTCATTTACTGTTGACTTTGGCCTTCCTCTTTGCTTCGGTTCTGCTCTTGAAAGAGTAAGAAGACCTTGAGTCACCTCTCTTTTATATTCCAAAACGAACATATGTTTTCGTGTTTCAATATATGCAATGTAAGAATTTGCAAGTGTTATTTCCAACATTGCAAAAAAAAAGTCGGTGCCATCATTTTTTTTATTTTCTGTCGTATAAGGAACGCAGCATATCAGCTTTGTCAATTCCACCCATATGTTCATTATAGTCCTTCACGATGTTTGGGGCAGATATTTCCACTTTTGTGCCATCGTTCTGAGTTCTTTTAACAGTGCAGGTTTCATTGCCTTGGTAATTAGATAAAAGATGAACAGATTTGTCATCTTTCCATTTGAAATAGGATATACCTTGATCAGTGAATCTATTATCGAAGCTTCCACGTGGCAGTTTTTTATCTTCAGCAAGCTTAGGAAGACCACGTCGATCTGGTCGTATTGGCCCAACTGCATAAATGCTTTTTGATTTTAAGTATTCATAGAGATCAAGGGAGGAAAAATAATTGTCCATTATTATAATGTTATTGTTTCCGACCAACTTTCGTGTTAGCTTATGAACAACACTTCCTCCTAGCCCAAATTTCTTTTTCACATCGCTTTCCTGGATGCTCTTTTCTTTTCCCTGATACACGTCGAATTCATAAATGCAGCCTGACATGTCCCCTCTACACCACAGTTTATAGACTCGTTTTATTGGTTTCATTGGGTTGTACTGCTTCAGAGAGGATCGGCCCTTGAAAAGGACCATACTCTCATCAATTGATTGGATTTGCGATGGCAAACGAAATTTTTGAAAATTTTCATTTAGACTCATTATAAGTGGCCTAAGTTTATAAACGTTTATCTTAGTTGTCCTTCGGAATTCCAGAATTATCATTCACATGGATGTGTGATAATATTTTAAAAAATCTCGTACGTGACATCGTTTGAGGGACAATACTGACTGAAAAGTCCATATCAGAGACCCAATAGTGGCGAATTTGGGGTAGACTGTGGTAACTGAAAAGGAATTCTAATCCTGAAAACCCATAAAACTCCTGTTCAGTGACAGGAGCAATACTGTTCATCTTTTGAGTCCCATACAGATTAGTTTGGAAAACTATATTGTCAACTATTCCTTGGTCGAAATACTTCAAGAAGAAATCAGTAGGTGTGGATAGTAGTTCAAAAAAACAATCAATGAATCCCGAATTCAATCAAAAAATCGGGATGGTAGTAGAAGCATTTCTCTTTCTCCACATTCTATGGATTTCTTCTTCTTCAGAGCTACTACCTGTTTCGATTGCATCACTGTTTGTTTCAATTGCATCAACAATAGCTTGGGAGCCGGACAATGAGGTTGTTTGTTTGTTGTCTTCAGGCACTTCTTCATCAGAACTTTCTATCGGTGTGTCGCTGTTATCGGAAGGGATATTTTCTAATAGGTATAACGCCTCTTCGGTAGTTTTCCCTTTTTCGCGGCATGTCTAAAAGCAAAATAGGCAGCATATTAATCGTAAAAAATATACTAAAATATACTATTTCATAAAATAATTGATTTTTAAAAGTCACGAAAATAATTCAAACTTAATTATACTTTCATGACATTTAGTCATCAATAATATAATTTATTTACAGTATAAATATAACTATTTTAGAAAATTGATAGTTAAAAATATATATAAATAAAAACTTTTAAGACTAGTATAAATAAAAAATACAATAAAAGGAGTATATTCAAATCCTTAAGTTATGTATTCACAAATATTCCCTAAAATTCTGTATGTATTTTTGAAAACTAAATTATTTGAAACCGGGGTGCTGCTAAACGGGGGGGGGGGGGGGCGAGGTAAAAATCCTAATCTTGCCGGAGGAATTTTCATTCATAAGTAATGGCCTTCAGGATTTTTTTTTTCAAATTTGTTTTCGAATATGAGCCCCCCTCCACCCGCCGCCATCGGGCAGACTCTAGCTCCACCCCTGTTTCAATTAAATATATGTACGTAAAATGTATTAAAAAATGAGGATCAATTGAACCACGCCAAACAATTCGCTAGTTACTCTTTCTTTTATTAAATTACCATTGCTATAGTGCTTCTATGTTTAGCAGAACTGTAACTAGTGGAGGGGGGAGAGGGGTCAACCGTTCCAGGTGCTGACCTGGAGAGGGGGAACAATTAAGATACAGACGTTTTCTTTTAAGTAATAATGTGCAATCGTGTTGGCGGGCGTCAATTCTACTGTTTGCCGTGTGCACTAATATTTCTAGCTACGACCCTCCTGTGTGTGACCCAACGATACTTTGAAGTACCGTTACAAAAAACCCTTTGTAAATAAAATATAAGCACTTCAATTATGAAAATTTTACAATAATATCAATTATTAGGTAATATTAAACGAGAAAAAAAAAGTATGATTGACTTACCTTCAAAATTTGAGGTTATGCAAAGAGATAAGCTTCGCAGTAACGTTGGTCTTGAAAATACACGTTGACAAGTAGACAGGGACGCTATAATATTCTTTGTTGAAGGAGAACTACTGCCTAGAAATCCTACTGCCATCTAGTGACACTAAAGTGAAGTATATAACATTGAACCTCAAAAGTACCTTCGAGATTGTTTGAATAAAATTAGTTTTATTAGGGTTTGCCAACGGCTTGGAAGGTGGCTATCGTGGCCCCCCTCCCCAAGCCTGGTCTAAATCATTCTGAACCCTCTAACTACAGACCTATTTCTCTCCTTTCCTGTATTTCTAAAATCTTCGAGTATGTCTTGGTGCAGCACCTGGATGAGTTCTACAGCCTTAACAACGTCATTATTACTGAGCAATATGGGTTCAGGAGTAGACACTCTACCCAGCATCCACTGCTTAGGGTTGTGGAACTCATACATGAGGCTCGCGCCAAGCATCTCAACACCACTATTGTCTACCTGGATATACAAAAAGCCTTCGATAAGGTCTGGATATACGGGCTCCTCTTTAAACTAATCGCTCTACATTTTCCTGCTCATCTCATTAAAATTCTTCACTCTTACCTAACGGGACGTAGCTACGCGGTAAGAGTTTCCTCCTCTCTCTCCTCCCCCAGGAATATACTCAGTGGAGTCCCTCAAGGTTCCCTTGTCGGCCCCAAATTGTTCAACCTGTACATTAATGACCTTCCACGTTTCCCCGGTGTCACTTTAGGTCTGTACGCCGACGACACAGCCCTGATTGCATAACACAAGCATACACATGTCGTGCACGAAACTCTTTAATCTTACCTCGACACGTTGACGCAATGGTTGACTAACTGGAGAATCAAAGTGAATGTCAGCAAGTGTGGCGCCGTCAGTTACCCATCCCCTCGCCGAACCCCCTCCACTAACTTAACTCTGAATGATGAACGGATTCCCTAGCAAACTAACTACAAGTACCTTGGTGTGTACTTGGATTCCAATCTCACGTGGAAACGTCACATTTCTAACATCTGTCAGAAAGTGAAGTCTGCACTGGCCCATAGCTTCGCCCCCTTTTGGCTGGAAACAGCCGCCTGTCAACGAGACATAAGTTATTGCTGTACAAGTCCTGCATACGTCCAATTATGACGTACGGATCCCCGGTCTGGGGAACCGCAGCTGAGATTCACCTACGGAAGCTTCAAGTTATTCAAAATAAAGCACTTCGTATGTTTATCAGGTTTCCAACCTACGTCCGGCTTGAAGTTCTGCACAGAGACCTCAATATTAGGCCATTTTTAGACTACATTCAAAAACTCTCTCAAATTTTTTTCAGAGATCTCAGTAGAGTAAATAATTCCACGCTAGACAGTATCCAGCGGTATAACCCGACACACCCTAAGGCGCGAAAGCGCCCCTGGGCGTTGATGGGGTGCCGCACAATCGATGCTTTTCTTCGGCCTCCTAAGCAGAGACGGCTCGTCTAGCATTGTTTTATATCTGCTCTCCCCCTTTTATTATGAACTCTTGCTAACTCCGTGGCCCTCCCTAGCATTTGGGAGTTCGCGATTTATCGACGAACCGTTTTCCTTTTTTTTTTGTGTGTACGTCCCCCCCCCCCGTCTCAAGCTCAAGGCCCTGCGTTCCTCGGGACGCGCTTATCCCCCTCTTTCCTTTTTACTCTCGCTAGGTGCCTGCTTGGGCCCTAGCATACCTTTCCTCTTCTGTAAGACTTGGCGTGGGGCTCGACTTAGGTCGTCGCCCTCCCCCCCAAGCAAAGCTCTGATGTCTCTCTTAACCTATGCTTCTCTTTCTTAGTACTTCTTTTTCTCTTCGCTCGGAGTTTAAAGGGGGAATCCTTTCCCCTCCTGGGCACTCTTTATACCCCGTCCTTGAGACCTATTAGGGTTTGAATCCACTGGTACTTTAAAGTACCGCTGGTAGATAAAGGGTTACAAGTAACTTTTCGGTATGTATTTATATGCTTACTATAATAACTACAAGTAATAGGTACAATTGAATAAAACATGGCACTTATATTACGCATTTTGTAGTTTAATTGATTTTTCCGGTAAAATTTCCATTATCCGCGAATTTTTATAATCCACGGAAACTTGTGCCACGTTTTGCTGCTGATAGTGGGAGATGAGTGTACATAAAATTTGAAAACCGTCTGTAAGTTTGTTCTGTATACAAATCCACAGATTTTGACAAATATTTTGTTATTCTCTACGTCACTGCGGATAGCACCATCCATGTTATGAGTCAGTAGGCCCAGCTGTTGTGGAGACATTTCTCAAAAAATTCTTTCATAGAAATAGAATTATGCAGACGACTTTTTTCCGGAACTTTTATTTGAAGAAAACAATGTCATGTTACACTTTATAACACATTTTATTGTAATTTTGGAATTGGTTAATCTTGAATAGCTTGTTTGTAATACCATTTAATTGGCATTATTCCGTAGCTGATTTATGAAAATTTTGTCTGCCGATTTGGTCTATAAGCTTGTTTCCACGGTAATTTTTCATATAACTACTGATGAAGGGTATGAATCAGTGGCTGATGAAGTACTGATGAAGAGGACAGAGCGCTTTCGGGCAGCAGCCCCAAAGCACTCTAATATTTTAATATTTGTACGTCTTATAGGATGGTTTTATTTGATTAAATGACCTTCTTATCTATGATTTGTGTCTTTAATTTATGCTTAAATATTGATGTAGACGTGATACCACTTTAAATATTAAAATTTTAAGGCTTGCAGTCCTCTGGAGATTTAATAAAAATTTCAAATTCTCTACCACTGAAATTCCAAAAACAGACAAAATTTTGTGAATAAACGACACTAGTATAAGGGTTCCATTACTCCCCCCTCCTTCCCAATTTCGTCTATTGTTTTAGCTTTTAAGAACGTTTTTCCTGTTGTATAATCCAGTACAACCTCGTCTCCGTTCGATGTTTGTTACACAGCAATCGCCCTTTTATATCGTCTATAAAAGATATAGAAGATAGAATGGAAATATCGAATATAAAACATTGTCTTGGCCATATTTAATAACACATCTAGCTTTTACGTTACGTTATAAGAGGATTGGTCAAGCTTAATTATTATACACGTATTTAGTTAATGATCTTACATAATGAAAGATGGTGTCTGTCTTTCTGTTTGTCTATTTATGTCGACTGTAGAGGAGAATCTAAGTTATAGAAGATAGAATGGAAGTATGGAATATAAAACATTGTCTTGGCCATATTTAATAACACAACTAGCAGGATTACGTTGGAAGGGGATTGGTCAAGCTTAATTTTTAAACACGTATTTAGTTAATAGTCTTACATAATGAAAGATGTTGTCTGTCTTTCTGTTTGTCTATTTATGTCGACTGTAGCGGAGAATCTAAGCAATGAGGTGTTTTTATTCGTGTAATTTTGTACAGAAGTACCTCGGCTTTCAAAAGAAAACACCTCATTGAGATTTTTTTAATTCATATTAGTTTTTAGTTATTCAAATTAGTTTTTTAAATATTGAAAAGCCACTTTGAGCGATTTTCACACAAATCGGTTTCTTTGTGATCGAATGCATTATCGCAAGATTTCCACCTTAACGCCATCGGAAAATCTAAAGAGTATCTTCTGTAAAAGCTTTAAACGAAATCAGTACTATCACAGAAGAAGTTTCGTGAATTTTTTAATAATACATACTCTTCGTGTTTTGAAAAAGTGAGCGCTTTTGGTAGATGAATGCAATTAATCCATGCATTAATTTTCAGCTCTTTATTCATTTTCATCTCTGCATTCATTTCCCATCCCTGCATTCATTTCCCATTCCAGCCTTCATTTTTATTAACACTTTACAAAAAAGTTGAAAAGTGTTTATGACTTTGTTCATTCTGTCTGTCTGTCTGTCTGTCCGTTAGCACGATAACTGCCGTAAAAATGACTTAATCAAAATGAAATTTTAGTATGTTGTTCAGACGGTCTGTAGGACCTATGGGAATATAAATGAATAATATCACCCAATTAGTTTTGGATTGAACCCGGGTTGAAAAAATGAAATACATTGAGCCCTATGGGACCTAATTTTTCAAACATTTTTTAAGCGGATTTAAAATTCACAAATTGCTTCGAAAATTTTAGGTAATAGTCAAATTGTTCCATAAAATATATAAAAAAAAATTCAGCGAAATTTATTCAGTAGTTTTTTAAATAAAAATTAAAATAATAATTACACATCTTATATGAAACGATCACGTGACCATGATATGAAACGATCACATGACCCACTTCAAAATGATATATGGCATCCATCTTGTTTCAAAATCGTGATTTTTTAAAGTTCTTTTTAATTCATATTGAGTGTTGTATCCGTCCTAAAACTACTTTATTTTTACTTAAATTCTGTGCATCTACATACTAAAACAACACAAAGACAATATATTTGAGTTTAAATTCTCATTCAAATTTGATTATTTCTACGACTAAGCCTATTTTTCACCTATGTAAAATGTAAACAGCAAAATATGTAGAATGAGTTGTATTAGAATTCCTGTATTTCTTTAACACAAAATAATTCAGTCCATGGAGTCTGCATGGCTGATATGAATGAAATATTAATTGATTTTATAAACAGAAGGACGATTTTTTTCGATGAAGTTTTAAGCATAGAGTTTATGAATTGTAGCTCCATGGTCTTAATTTTTAAATAAAATAAATTATTATAGTATTGTGATGAATGAAATGAATGAAATCCTGCTTTTATAGATAGATCCAGGCGTGTTATTTTTTCTATGACGTCATTTGAATTTATTTCAGTTGTTTTTGATGAAGTTTTCAAATATAATAAATTATCGTAGTATTATGATAGTTTTAAAAATATTACCGTGAAATGTATTGCATTTTAGAGATATTTAAATCAGGCAATTTATATTTCAATGCAGTCATTTGAATGAAGTTCATTTTTTTCAATGAAGGTTTAAGTTTTCAAATATAATAAATCAATGTAGTATTGTGATAAGTTTTAAAATATTACCGAGGAATGTATTGCATTTTCGACTTTTTTAAATAAAATTGCATTGAAGTTGGAAAGTGTTTCATAATCAATGCTTTAAGCATGATTGATCTTTCATGTTCATCCCTGCATTCATTGTCCCTTACGCCTTTGAATGAACGAATGCAATTAATCCCTGCATTAAATCCCCAGCAACGGCGGGTACATTTTCTAGTAAAACTGCAAAACCTTCGTTTATATTAACATATAATACGAAATCAATAGTGTCGACCGGTTGTGAAGGCAAGAAACAGGTAAGACAATCAAGAAAAGAAATATTCACTCCTCAGAGCAAGATCAGCAACTGATGTTGGAGCAAAAAACTTGACTAAAGCAGGTAGAACTGTTGAGTCATCAAAAGTATGCATTGCATAAGGACTCTAAAGCCTTGACAGCCTAGGCTGCATATACAGTTTACAAAAATGGTCTATAACTAGTAAAATAGAAGGTAGTGAGGGCTATATATTTGCAGCATAGTGTCTGAAAAGTTCTGTCAGCGGTACTGGAAGCAGGGGAAGGGAGTAGCCAACTGCGAAAGGGAAAAAAAGGGCAATCGTAGCATATACTGCCTCATCCAAAGGTATTTATCAAAGACGATCAGTCTTTGCAACAGAAAATCCAAGACATCCGGGTCAGTGCCAGAACCAGCAGCGGCAAGTGAGGCTTTTAAAAGGGTAAAAAACTATGGAGGAAGGAATGAGTAGTGGAACACTATAAATGATTGGTAAAATACCAAAAAGGAATGTGATAGTCCAAGTGTATTAAAAATACTTGTGTCCTATTAAATTTAAAAGAGGCAACTAAATGTTCGGATGTTACATGAATCGCCCAAATCATTTTTAAAAATAATTATTTATAAACAAGTAAAAAAGTATGCAGAACAGAAAATAATGAACGAATTGGTTTTGTAAGCTAATAGAGCAATCATCGTCAACAAATACGTTAGGAAAATAAAAATTCACAGACAAGTAGAAGATTGCTGAAAAAGGAAAAAAGAATGGCGGCAAACAATATAAAAGAAATTAACTAGAGATTTCCAAGTAGAAGAGGAGAGAGTACAATAAAGTTTGATGAGAAAACAATCGAAAACGTTTCAAGGAAGTCCAATTTAAAAATAGAAATTCTATTTTTACATTGAACTTTCTTCTCCAGTTACAGTTTGAGCTGTGTGTATGTAATAATAATTTTACAGCCGAACAATTTATTTATTATAAATGGGCAGGCATTTGTTTTACAGTAATAAGAAAACAACATAAATAGGGAAAGAAAAATCATATTAAAACACGAAGCGAAATTCGTGTATTACCGTCATATTTTTTTATAGATATTGCATTTAATTACAGAAGACATTGTTAAAATTGACACTAAAGGAATATTATACTTCTGCATACCAATTAGCGTAGCACAATAACTGCAAGTACATTTTTGACAGAAAGTAAAAAATGGTTAATGAGGGAGGTTGGAATAATTTTTATCGCGCTAAAATTCCTGTGTGGATGCTAATATTGATGATTAAGAATCACAAGTTTGCGAACTTTGCAACTTTTGACGTAGCTTTAGAAACTCTGTATTGTATGTTTAATATTTTTAATGTAAGTTTTCAAATCTTTTTTAACACTTGTTGAAAAGCGTTTATGACTTTGTTCATTCTGCCTTCCTGTCTGTCCGTTCGTACGATAACTGCCGTAGAAATAACTTTATTGAAATGAAATTTTAGTATGTTGTTGAGACGCTCTGTGGGACATATGGGAATATAACGGAATAATAACACCTAATTTGTTTTGGATTGAACCCGGGTTGAAAATGTAAAATACATTGAACCTTATGAGACCTAATTTTTCAAACATATTGAACTGAAGTTAAAATTTATAAATTGCTTCAAAAATTTTAAGAAATATTCAAATTATTCCGTAAAATATATAAAAAGAAAATTCAGCAAAATATGTTTTGTAGTTTTTTAAGTAAAAATTAAAATAATAATCACACCCATAACATATGAAGAGATCACGTGACCCACTTCAAAATAAAATATGGCGTCCATCTTTTTTTCCCAGTGTAAAAATCGTGATTTTTAAAGTTCTTTTAAATTTATATTTAGTGTTGCATCCGTCCTAAAACCGCTTTGTTTTTGCGTGCATCTATATATGTGCGTGCATCTATATCGTGGATCTATTTTCTGTACATCTATATTTTACACCAACGCAATTACAATATTTTTTAGTTTAAATGTGTGAGACCAGGAATAGGTATGTGAAACTAGATTGGATAAATATTAGGTGAGATAGTTTTATGTGCAGTGCTTATGATGTCTGTAATGTTTAACAATAGCATCAGATTTGGAGACGCCAGTTTTATAGCACTCTGACCCGAAGGGTCAAAGTAGGCAATAAACCGTGGAGGCCAAGGTGAAGCCACAAAAGTCCACAAGAGTGGTCAAAAATGTAACCAATATGCTAGATGTCTGGGCGCATTGCCCTAAAGTCGGCCAATCAGAGCCAAAGAGGCGTGTCAGACCTCAGACAAAAAAAGGCGGTAACCGAGAGATGTTATTACACAACTTCTAGGAGAATATGTTAGATTTCTATAATAGTACGGAGGCAATATTGACGAGGAGTCACGACGACTTCTACGTGAGACAGAGGCAAATGAGAAACGACAATGTCCTGATTACAGTTGTTCCATAAGTGTTCGATATTAACACCTAGCCAGCAGTACGATATGATCGACAAGTACGAGTGGGAGAATTACATTACGAGTTGATTCCAGTAAAATGAGCGGCATTAAGTACGAGCTGGTGACAAAGACCAAGACAGACTTGAAGGTATGTGTTCATATAAATACTTGTTGAAGGTCGTTAATGCATTTTGGGCATTGTGAAGTAAATGGTCTCACATCTGCTTTCTCCTCTGCAATTAATATGAATAATTGTTGCAATTAATGTAATAAGTACTCTATGTTGTTAATAAATGATTTTATTTTAGAGCTAAAATGGTGCAATTAATTGAGTAGCATTATGTTAATAAATATTATTTTACAGAACTCGCACAGAAGATAAATAAGGTGAGTTAACTCTGTATTTCATGTTACAATGCAATGTAATTAATTACATTCAATGACCTTCAATTTACATCTTTTTCCTGCACCACAAAATGATCACCAAGCTTTGATTATTACTACAATGAAGCCTAATTTTAATGGATGCAGAATGTAAAACAAGTGATTGCAAAATGAGTTGTATAAGAATTGCTGAAATTTTTAACGCAAAGTTATTTAGCTCTCGCGTCTGGAATATAAGTGATATGAATGAAATATTCATTGAGTTTACATAAAGTAGCAGACGATTTTATAGCAATCATTTTTTGGGTGAAATTTTCAAGTAAAATAAATTATTGTACTGTAATAATTTTAAAAATATCACCGCTAAATGTATCACATCTTAGAGATGTTTAAATAAAATTACATTTCAGTTGGAAAGTAGTATTTCATAATTAATGCTTTATGCATGATTGATCTTTGTTAATTAGTTTTCTCATTTATTTGCCATATCCCAGTTCTATCACGACTATGAGTCAAATCGGGTAAAATCCAACTTTTCTGGGGCAAGCTTAAAATCAGACAATTTTGTTGCTTATTGACAACTCAATGTGATATAAGACTGTACAAATAAATTTCTTGATCTATTTCTAAATGTGTTTGTATTGGCACGCTTAAAATTTTTCTTGAGCACATTGTAGCCAGTTCTGCCCTGATTTTCCGTAATTTATATTTTAAATTTCAAACTTATCACTAAAAGTAGGAAAATTTTAAAATTTGCAATTAATTTCTCCAGTCAATTTTGAACAGCTATTCAATATCTGACTTCAAAATTTCGACACTAAACCAATTCTCTGTTTTGAACCATGCGCGTTCTTTGAGATAAAATAATTCAAATTTTGAATCAAATGGTTCGAGTTATTGATTAATTGTTATAATTAAAAGTATATTAATGTTTTTATTTTTTCTAAAGATATATGTACACCTCAACATATGTACCCTTCATTTAAGACTAACCTTGTTTTTCTACGTCAAGCATTCTCGTTTTCAACCTCTCGTTTATCAAAGGTTACGAATTTTTAGGTTTTGAGTATAATTATTTTTGATTATCTATTTTTAATTATATTTAATTATACTTAATTATTTTTGATTATTTTTTAATTATTTTTGAAAATAATTACCTCTGATTTAAGACAAACATCATCTTTCTACACCAAAATTTCGCGCTTTAAATCCCTGACCAAACTGACGTACACACAAATAATTGGACGCATTTTAACTGTGCAGTGGTTGTACAAGGACAAATTTAAAATATTGTTAGGAACATGTAAAATGCTTTGGCATCTCTTTTTCCCCTTCACTGAAGCACCTTTTGAAAACTAGCCGGAGAAAGCACCCGTATAGCCATCTTGTTCGGTATATGCCCAAGTTCGAAGAAGGGTTGTCAGATTTAGCGATTTAACACCAATTTGACGACATTTGGCGACTTTCTGAAAGTTCGAGAAACACCTCGAAATAACGACTATTCTCCGTGATATATACTCTATAACAAAAAAATCGACTCACCAAGAAGGAATTGTCCGTTTGTAATGAAATTTCGTATGCAAAGACAGTTTGAGCGAACATGCAAATGAATAAAATTTGGTGTCCAATGAATAAATAGTGGGAGCTCCAGCGCATCGGAACTGCGCATTCAGCAGGTGTATATAAGGAGCGATTCTGAATCTGTGGTCAAAATTTCTGTTACATTTCGACTGCGGATATCTTACGTCTATGGTAGTCATTTCTGGCACACTGACAGCACAGTGGTACATAGACAACATTCTACGAGCGATTGTGTTACCGTTCCTTTTGCGACACCCCGGACTTACTTTTCAACAAGATAATGCCCGGTCGCACACGGCACGTGTTGCTATGAATTATCTTTAAGCCTGCCCAACACTTCCTTGGCCAGCTAGGTCTCCTGATCTCTCCCCCATAGAGCACATTGGGGACGTTATGGGAAGACAATTGCAACCATCCTGGAATGTTGACTATTTAGCCCAATGGTTGGAGACAATTTGGCAAGACATTCCGCAGAACACCATCTTTGAACTTTATCAGTCTATGATGTTATTATGATTAGATGATGTTATTAATTTACATTTCCGTATGTCCCACAGAACTCAAAATCATACTAAAATTTTATTTTGATAAAGTCATTTTCACGGCAGTTGTGTTGCGAACAGACAGACAGATAGACAGAATGAACAAAGTCATAAACACTTTTCAACTATGTTGTAAAGTGTTAAAAACTCACAGTGTGAAAGAGCAAAAAATTCCACTAGAAGAACTGGTAGAAACATTTCAACACTACTGCACACAAATTAGCTAAAAGTCACTTTTCTCAATCGCCTAACCGCAAATCTGCTTCTCCGTTCGGCATTACATAGAAATTAGCAAACTATATATATGAAATGACTACTTATTAGATTTTCTTGGAGAAATAATCGGCTAGCTTACATAATATTTTCTTTCCTTGGATAGAGAACATGGAGTTTGCCTGGCGGAGTTCTGAACGATGTAATAATGTGCAGAATATCTTGCGTTGATTGAAATAAATTAGTCTAATGGCATGTTTACACACCCTGAATTTATCTCCTCTTTAAGAAACTGCTAGGAAACCCAAGTAATCCGATAAAATCTTTTTCATAAAGTGCGGTAATGAAATTAAGTTCCACACGGGAGTCAAAACCAGCCTTTTATATCAGAAGAAAAATATAAAATTATTTTTTTTTCTCGAATTCCTTTAAAAGTATTTACTCGATTAAAGTACTCCTTATGGTTTCGATCATATTTAAATGATTATAGTGAGCTGTTTTAAATATATATAGCCACTATTCGCTTAGCTATTTATTGTTCAATAGATTAGCTATATTCGTTTCACTGATTAATGGAATAACCCATTTATTTGAATCAAAAATGTAATATCAACATAAGAAATTTAATGGAATAACCCGTTTAATTTTAATGGAGTAATCCGTTTATTTGAATCAAAAATATAATATCAACGTAAGAAATTTAATGGAATAACCCGTTTACTTGTATCAAAAGTGTAATACCAGCACAATAAATTTAATGAAATTACCCGTTCAATGTTGATGAAATAACCCATTTAATGTTAGTGAAATAACCCGTTTAATGTTTATAAAATAACCCGTTATTAAAACGAAGAACTTTAATAGAATAACCAGTTTAATGTTAATGAAATAACCCGTTTATTTGAATCAAAAATGTAATATCAACACAAGAAAATAAATAAAATAACCCGTTTAATGTTAATGGCATAACCCGTTTAATATTAATGGTATAACCCGTTTATTTGAATCAAAAATGTAATATCAGCTCACGAACTTTAATAGAATATCCCGTTTAATGTTAATGGAATAACCCATTTATTTGAATCAAAAATGTAATATCAACACAAGAAATTTAATAAAATAACTCGTTTAATGTTAATGGAATAACCCGTTTAATATTAATGTTATAACCCGTTTAATATTAATGGCATAACCCGTTTAATATTAATGGGATAACCCGTTTACTTGTATCAAAAATGTAATATAAGCACATAAATTTAATCGAATTACCCGTTTAATGTTAATGAATTAACCCGTTTATTTGAATCAAAAATGTAATATCAACACAAGAAATTTAATAAAATAACCCGTTTAATGTTAATGGAATAACCCGTTTAATATTAATGGGATAGCCCGTTTATTTGAATCAAAAATGTAATGTCAGCGCAAGAACTTTAATAGAATAACCCATTTAATATTAATGGAATAGCCCGTTTATTTGAATAAAAATGTAATATCAAGAAATTTAATAGAATAACCCATTTAATGTTAACGGAATAACCCGTTTAATATTAATGGAATAACCCGTTTATTTGAATCAAAAATGTAAGATCAACACAAGAAATTTAATAGAATAACCCGTTTAATGTTAATGGAATAACCCGTTTAATATTAATGGCATAGCCCGTTTTTTTTAATCAAAAATGTAATATCAACACAAGAAATTTATGAGGGAGTCTTCATATGGTCGCAAGTGATGTATGTAATTAATTTTTGACGGAACTATTAAGCGTTTTTATACTTCTTAGAAAGTTATTTCGTACAATCATAAAAATTTTCGAAAAATGCAACAGTTGAATCTCTTGTTTTGGAAGTGGAAAACATTAGTAAACATCTCTACGTCCTCCGAAATTCGATGCTGAAATCGAATCAGTCATCATCTAAGACGTATCAAATGCCGATTCCAAGACACAGATGTTCTTAAAAAAATGCAAGTTTATGAATTGGATATCTTCAGAACCGGAAGTAGAAATCCTTAGTGAGTCCTCTTACCGCTCCGGAATTTGATGCTGATCCATATTGGCCATTATCTAATCTCTAGCTACAGTCATTTCTAGAAAACTGTGTTGATGGGTAAATTTTCGAACAGAAATTGTGAAAATTCTTGAATTACTCTACTACATCCAAAATGTCGCGCCGAATCAATAGCAGTTATCATATACGATCCATATACGAAGTTATATCCATATACGATCTTGAGAAATAGATGCTTCAAGTAAAATGAACATTTTTGAACTGAAAGTGGAAAGGAAACCAGAAGTGAAAATCCTTAGTGAACCTCCAATTCTCCTCCGGAATTCGATACTGAATCCTTATTAATCATCATCTGAACTCTATGTATAGAAGATGTTTCAAAGACATTTTAATAAAAACAATATTATGGCAAATATTTGCCAGAAACAAACAGTATAGTATAGGTATGTGATTCCCGTGTTTGAATCCTTCTTCTTCGATCCAGACCGTCCGACCTACCCGAAGGTGTAAGGTACGTGTTTGGACAGCCGGAAAGTGACACCCAATTTAGACCAGAACCCAGTGTGGGAAGCATCTAGGGAGACCGTGTCCTCTTTTCCCTACTATCGACCTCTCGGGAAGGCTTACGGACCCACATATTTAACGTGCTCGTACTCCGCGTGAGCACAGCTGCAGTTTAGGAATCGAGCTAAGGAAAACCGAATGCAATCCCCGCGCGATAACCAATGGGCATTCACACCCCTCGGTTTGGAATCCTGGTTCCGTTAAAAATAGTTTTGAACGCAAACTAAAGTCTAATACTCTACAATTAAATGTCACAATGCCGTCTATTTCACATTAAACGCTAGCCTTTTTAAAGATGCTTAATAATTTTTTAATATTAAATTACTTATTTGACAAATTTATTCGAAAAAGACCGACTAATATCTGGAGAACGGTTCATGTCGGCGTTCAAAAATTCATTTCCTTCATTTTCCTATGAGTAATTATGTATATAAACATTGTTTATTTCGATTTAACTTTCATCCTTATACACCTAATATACCTTCTCTTCTGAACAAAATAAAATAAATAACCTATTTTTATATGCTTGAAATAACCACTTATTACCAGAAAATATCTCAATGGATATGCGTATTTCTTATATATATAATAAAAATTGATTAACGTGTTCATGTCTTTCCAAAACCTCGTATAGGTCTTCGATGACCATGAAGACTGAATTTTTGCACACTTATAGTATCAACCATAAGATAGAACCTAACGTAGCTGGATTTTCGATTTCTCCCTTACGGACGGAAGAAATGTTAATTTATTTTCATATTTGCATTCATTCCAGGTGCCTCAGAAGTTCTATCTCACGAGGTGACCTAGAAGTCGGAATCGTTGTCTACTTTCAGTATTAATTACGTGATAGAATCTACTAAGGCTTCTATATATCCTCCTGAATTATAGAAGCTCTAGAATCTACAATAGCCGGATTTTCGATACTTCCCCCCTCCTCTTGAGCGGAAAAAATAGGGTATTTTTCTTCCGAAAAGTATTTCCAGACCTTTCAGAAGTCTGCCGGTAACTTAGAAGACTGAAACTTTTCAGTATCCATGGAACATAATTTTACGGAGTCAATTTTGATTAAAACAACAATTTTCGACTCACTTTTCGATAGACTTTTTTATGAACGTAAAACTTATTAAAAAAAAGTTGTAACCTATTTTTTTTAAATTGTCAATTTTCCTGTCTTACAGGCTTAAATACTAGTCGGTATAGGAGTAGGAATAGTTGGTATGGGATCCCAAATAGAAGTAGATATATAGGTAAAATGTTTTAGATTTTGAAACAGGGATTTTTTTTATGTGTGTGTGTGTATGTCAGGCAACGTCGGGTATTTCTGCTAGTATTCTGTGAAATGGAAACGTAACTCTTATAAAAACTATTATACGTAACTCTTATAAAATTCAGTTCAAATTTCACCATACTTCTAGGTCAGGTTCATAGCAAAAACTCATCAATAAAAAAACGTTTTGAAGTTTCATATTTTTTCGCTACCCTAGGAGTTTAGTGGATTTATATCCACTTGAATACAACTAAACATTTTCAACCATCGCAGAATTTTTTATGAAGATAAAACCGAACTCAGAACAAGACAACCCCCTTGTTCCTATACTTTTAAAGCTTCTAAAATGTTTTATAGAGCTATAAAATGAACTAAAATTGGTCTCATTCCCTACCCCCAGCAGCCTGAACACAGTAAAGTTTATTCCTCTCTTTCTAAAACCCATCTATCCAAAAAATAGTAAAACTTCCATTAAAGCATTTCTCATGTAAAATAATGTCTCGGGGACAGTTTATGCAGTCGGAGATAATACGTTTCATGAATTTTTTTTTTTATATTTTAACTTTATTGCAATTCAACTAATTTTTACTTTCCTTATATACATAATGTATAAGTAAAGTATTGTGACGGGGTCGAAAATTCGAATTCGAGTTTTCGACGGGAGAGCACGTTACAAGCATCCTTGATCACGAATCGAACATTTTTGAGGTGTTGTGTGTGTGTGTAAGTAGTATTTGTGTGTGTGTGTGTGTGTGTGTGTGTGTGTGTGTGTGTGTGTGTGTGTGTGTGTGTGTGTCAGTGAGTCTGTGGAGACGATATCAGACGAACGAGGGAAAAGATTCGAATGAAATTTGGTACAAAAATCACAATCCGTGAATACTGGAAGCCTATTGTTTTTAAACACAATCGAATGTTCGGAACCGCCTAAATTTTCGAGTGAAATTTTGAAAAAATCATCAAAAAATCAAAATATTTAATAAAGTTACGCAAATAGACATTTCTTATGTAATTTTCCCTTAGAAAACGATTGACACAAACTGTAGGACGTTAACATTAACCGTTCTCCAAATATTGCATATTTTTCAAATAAATTTATCAAAAAATCAAGTTAAATTAAAAAAAATATTAACTTTTAAGAAACATGTTCACTTTTCATATGTAATATCATGCCATAAATTTGGTGTTATCATTCTCGTGGATCTAACTCGTTCCATTCACTAGAAAAGAAACTTTGAGTAATACTTTTGTACTTGAACGCCAATAGTCATTTACCTGCTGTAAGAATAACATATTTCTCCGTCCATAACGCTTGGCGGAATGTCGCCAACTTGGCGACTTTTTTAAATGTTGTCAAATTGACGGAAATCTCGTCAAATGGAAGACAATGACCCTACATCAATGAAAATGACGATTAATTGAAGAAAATTCAATATCTTAGAAAGAATATAAGTATATACTATAAGAATAACATTTTTTTAACTGTAAAAGTAGTAAATTCATTACATTATATAAGGAAAGTCATATGCTGCCCACATCAGATTTTTCTTTTATGTTGAATGAAAGTTTTGATGCATGGATGTATTTTAATGTTTAATGAATATAGGCATAGCCCAAAATCGCATTTTTACTTTCTTATACTTAGTATTGAGAAAGTATTGTTTTCACGAAAAATTTCGATTCCGATATTTAGATGCCAATATATGTTTTAAGATCTCCTGAATACGTTTTGACTATTTTTAGAGTGATGTCGGTCTGTCTGTATGTCTTTGGTCTATTTCTTGTATACACGATAGCGACTACAAATATTAATGGATTTTCACGAAATTTTATATCCGGCTTTTTCATCAAAAAATCTAGAAATACGTGGATTTTTTTTTTTAAGTTCCAGCAAAACATTTGAAATTTTATATTTTAACATCGCAGCATTGGACGAAATTTGACATAAACATGCATTAAAGGACTGATACATGACTGAATGATCACAAAATTTAATAGTTTTAATCATTGTTGTGAAAAATAGTCTGGATATGATTTTTGTTTGTTCGTGACGTCATTAGCCTTCCTCGGGATGAAATTATCCCTTGGGGGATACATTGTCAAGTATGTTATCAATCGAAACATTTTATCAAGCCCTTTAAAGTGAAGGGTAACACGGTATGGTTGTAATCATTTGGACCCAAGATACCGGTTTTCAATATTTTTCTTGTAAAATTTGAAAAAAAACTACTAAATATGGTTTCTGGTATGAGAAATACGAGTTGTGCCAAACTCCACTTAAGCTATATCTTTTAACTGTAATTCAATTCAACTCATTTTTCTCTTATGTTGGCTGAAATTTTTTGCGCATTGGTGCATTTTGATGTGCATAAATTTGGGCATAGCCCAAAGTCACATTTTTTCCTATAGAATAGTGCTGCACAATTTTTCTCTAGGCACTATAATAAATGACCTAATCAATAGTGGCATACCTAGGGTGACTACATTACAGAATATTCATATAAATGAAACACATCAAATTTTAAATTCATATAATATGTATCATGATTCTATTACTTATTATCATTTTATTATAATTCTACTTTTTCCTGATTTTAATTTATGTCCTAAACTTCTCAACTTTCGTTCCGAAGAATCGTATACTTACGATCTGCCCGATCTATAAGAAGGGCAACCTTTAGAAATACGTCTTTGCCATTCTGCCGAGTTCGCGCGAGTGTTTGTGTTCTAATCGTCCATGGAAGGTAACAGCAAGAGTATAGCGTACAATTTTGTAAGTATATACACTACGTGACGTGACAGTGAAATGAGATACAAAGAAGGAGTGGGCAGAAAGTGATGAATATCGGTAAACAGCGAGAGACAGCAACGAACAATAAGTGATGCTTATTGCAACATGATACACCTATACACTGAGCGATAACACCGTCTGATCAGCAAGTTGTAGGATCACCAAGGACGGCAATACAGGCAGAAAAACGTCTAGGTACAGTGTCAATGAGCATGCTTATAGTGTCCTGAGAGATGGCTGCCCATTCCCTGTCAACCATTTGCCAGAGTTCGCATTCTAAACGCTGCGGCGGCAGCGCACGCAAGCGACGTCCAATCACTTCCAGACGTGTTCGTTTGGTTAGAGATTAGGGGAGATTGGTGGCCAGGGAAGCAGCTGGGTACCTTGCAGGGCATGTTGGCTGATGCGTTTCTTATGTGGTCGGGCGTTATCCTGCTGGCAAATGGCATTGGGCACCCTCTGAAAGACGGTTAGTGTCACCAGCAGCAGTACGTCCTCCACGTATTGTTGGGCCGTCATTGTGCCCTCAATACGGACCAGAGGTGGCCCGCTATCGTAGGCGATGGTACCCCAAACCATGATGCCACTATGTGGTGTCCACAGATGTGGCCGGATTGGACCTGCCACCACTTCGGCACCAGACTCGTACATGGCGACTGTCATTGCTAAAACAGAAGCGTGACTCGTCTGAAAACACGACCCTGTGACATTCCGCCGTCCACGTGGCTCTATCCAGACACCATTGCGCAACGGAGGCGTCTGTGCTATTGGGTCAATGGCAGTCTTCTTAACGGGCAACATGAGTGTAGGTCACTGGCGACCAATCGGCGGATAATGGTCCTGGTCGATATGGAAGCATCAAGGGTATCCTGCACAAGCTGCAAAAGGCGACGGAAGTGGCCTGTGGGACCGCTAACGTTTGCCTGCAGATGCGTGGAGCTGACGTCGCTCTGGCCGTACCGACACTCCTCAAACGAGCCCCATTCACTTGTTTCAACCATCTTCGCCACAGGTTGTGCACCTTGGACGCGTGTAGGTGGTTGTCCGCTGAGATTTGACATATGGACTAACCTGCTCTTCTGAGCCCGATCACCTTACCCCTGGTGAAATCGTCTATCTGCTGGAACTGCCTCTGTTGGCGGCGGCCTGGCATTCTCTGCTACTATACGTTTCCTCTGAGACAAAAAAATTACAAAATGATTTCCCTCGCAGACAGAGCGGCGCGACTATTGCCAATTCTGCAGGCTCCTTCCCTTATATCTCACTCAACGTGCGCGGAACAGCTGCACATTTCGCATCATTTACATAACTCGGTAAGCTGCGTCTACCCTGCAATTTGCATAATTTTCTGCCCACTCCTTGGTGTCTCATTTTCACTGTCAGGTAGTGTATATTGTGTCGTAGTTTGATAATCATAGATTCAAATTGAAAGCCAGTTTAGTAATAACTTAGGTTTGAAGTTTATTGCAGATTACTATGTCTGGGGTAGACATTGTAATGCTAGCGTTGTAATAATTGTGTATATAGATTTGTAATATATACAACTCGTATGTGTGTGTTTTGAGTTCCCAGCGAAGCTAACTGTAAATAAAGTTGTTTATTTGTTAAATGTCGTGATTCCTTCGTCGAATTCTAGTCATTAGGTTATTGAAGGTTTTATTTAAAGGGAAATAAATTGTAATAGCTCATACAAAAGTTATGATTTTCAATTGAGGTAGAATAGTACTTTATATATATACTGAAAAATCGTAATAGCGGAATATTTTTTCAGACAGATGGCACTAATATACCCTCAAAAATATACGAGTATAAAAATATCGTCGCTGTTTTTCAAATGTCAGGCTATCATTATAAAAACTCTTATCAATCGAAGAGCATAGCGTTTTCCGAGAATGAAATAATGTTTGTTTTAGAGCAATATTTCTTAAGTCATACTTATGAGAGTGTCATTGAAAAGTTTCAAAAAATATCGTTGGCGAGTTTCAATAAAGCATTCTCAATTTCAGCCATTCTGGGTTAAAATGAAAGGCCTGTCCGTTCTTGCTTTGTCTTCAATAGATCCAGTTTCTCGAAAACGCTTTACTAACCTCATAATTATTGAGTGTTTTAGAGAATGGGTGTTTCTTTTGAAACCCGTCAATTCTTATAAGAATGGCTACAGAAATATCGTTCTAAAATAAATGTTTGCCCTGAAAGTAAAACATTATAATATTAACTTACAACCACCAGAATTTTTTTATTATATTAGTAGATAAATTAAATAGTTCTATTAAAATCTAATTTCAAAAGCAAAACTATTTCTAACAAAAATAATTAACGTGCGTGTGTACGTTAGAGTAGGTAATACTGCTTTGCATTGATTGCCTAAACATTAAATAAACAGTTAAAATAAGCAGAATAATTTATTCTTGGCACATATTCAGGTAATTTAATCTATTTATTATGCATATCTATCTATAGAACTGGGTTATTCTAATTTTTTCGAAGAATGTCACGATAGAGGTTTTGTTGTCATGGCGCAGACTGCAAGAGAACCAGAAAAGATTTGGAGAAGGCGGTACAAGCTCTACAATGCGTTGCTTAAATGCGTTGCTTTTAATCAAAAGTGCATACATGATTCCTAGAAAAGTCCTTAGGAGTCCAATAATTTTGTAAAGAAATGTCCATGTGTGTACACCCTTAGGTCTATCTACTGTAAAGTGACCATGCTTGATCTTCTTCGACCCAAACCCTCCGATCTACCCGAAAGTGAAAGGTATCTATTTAGACAGCCAGGAAGTACCACCCAATTTAGACCGCAACCCAGTGGGGGAAGCATCCACAGGGACAGTACCCTCCTCCCCCTATCACCAACCTCTCAGAAAGACTTGCGGACCCACATGTTTAACGTGATCGTACTCCGCGTGAACACGGCGACAATTTGGCCAGAGTCGGGAATCGAACTCGGGTCGTCCGAGTGCAATCCCCTCACACTAACCACTGGACTGTCGCTCCCTGACCATGTCCAATCGAATAAAAGTTATTGCAGCGCCCCCTAGATAAGAATTAAAAAGGTAAGAAACGAACACGGTAACAAAGCGAGATAGACGAAATGCCCCAATTATAAAGTTGTAAAACATTGTTTAATGATTAGAAATGACATCATAACTGTTATAGAAGGCATGTATTTGACCCCGTGCGGTTATTGGCAATTGCTGTTTTATTCAAGAATGTTAAAGTAAAATACACTAGGGTGTACAGAAATCTAATGTATACCTGTTTCCATAAGGGACAATGCGCATTTCAGGTCTAGAAAGAATATTATTGCGTACATTGACAAACACTGCAGGTGTCACCGTGTTAGAGGCTTCAAAATGCATTCACCAACAATGCATATTTGAATTCGAATAAGAATTTGTACGTGTACTTTAACTAGCACTGCAGGTATCACCGTGCTAGAGGCTTCAAAATGACCCGCAATGCACATATAAATTCGAAAAAGAATATTTTCCTGTGCTTTAACTAGCTCTACAAGTATCACCGTGTTAGAGACTACAAAATGCCCCAATCAGCAACAATGCGCATTTGAATTCGAGAAAAAATATTTCCGTGTGCTTTAAAAAGCATTGCAGGAATCACAGTGTTTGCAACATCAAGTAACTAATGAAGTATGACAGGAATTGATTGTCTTCCATATACTCGTTTCGTGATTTCTAAATATTGATTTTACTAATTGATTAATCTTCCACAACATTGTAATTGTCAGCTTTCTTCTATTTTGCTTTGTCATCGAGTATGGTATCCAAACCTTTTCAATTCTCCGCTAGAGGATAAATTTACTCGATCTGGCATGGTTACTTTTACAATAGATAGACCAAACAACTTGCACACTGGTAGACTTACATTTATTCCTTACAAATTAGAGGTCCTTGAGGACTCTCCTAGGAGCAGTGCATAACGAAATGCAAATTACAAAGTTTTTATTGGATTACTTATCAGACGTATTTCTGCCAACCGACAGGTTTTATTTGAGTCAAAAATATAAAAGTAAATCTTTGCACATAAAAAGTGTATCCCCCTATCAAATGTCTATTCAAAATATATATGGGATACTAATATCTCATAATATTGAGTGAGTGAGTGAGTGAGAGAGGGGGAGTGGGAGGGAAAGAGTGAGAGATAGAGAGAGAGAGAGATAGTACTGTTTCTTTAACTTGCATTTATCGAAAACAGTCAGTTTCGCTTATAATTATTTTAGACGAAAATATCCCCGAAGCTTCGAAGGAGGAGTGAGATCGAGGGATGGAGGGAGGGGGGCGGGCGAAAGGAGAGGGAGATCTAGAGAGAGTAATAATTCTTAAACTTGCAATGTTGCATGAATAGAGAAGTGAAATTTCACAAAAAATATTAAATTTTTTCTTAAATATCCACCCCTTTTTTAATGAGATAAATTATTTAACTTTAAATATTCTTAACTTTTTAAACTAGCTTTTAATTACTTCTTTCTGCGAACTACCACAATTGAAAAGAAAAGTTAATCAAAATATGAATATATTTAATACCAGTCGTTTACTTAATGAGAGTTTCACGGTAAATTTTAATTTCCGTTCCCGTTAAGCACCACTGGTATACACGAATAGTTAGTATCTTTATATTTTCTATATTTCGCAAAAACCAGCTTTTCAATTTTATTAACTTGTCCAACTGTTTCATAAAATGTAATGCATATGTGCAAAAAAAAATTGTGTTTAATTTTCAGTGAATCTATAATTTTATTTTCTTGCAGATAAAGCCTCAAAGAATCAAGGCACTCGTGGAAAGCCCCCCCCTCCCCCCAAAAGCATCCCACCCATTCCAAACGAAAAGATGCAAATTAGCGTATTAGGTAAGTCAAATCTAATTTACACTAATTTTCATCCATATCATAGGTACTAGGAATGTATCATTCAAGTAATGTCACAGTTCTAAAAATATTCGAAATTTACATTCATTACATATGCACTTGCCTTCTTGCACATTAGTTATATACAGGATGTTTTAAAATGATTGCACAACTAGATATCTCTTGAACGATTGGTCGTAACATGGTATACTATCATATGCAGATATTGTTCATGTAGAAAAGTAGGAAAGTACAAGATACCTTTTAATAGAAAAGTACAAGATTTTTTATACATGTCCCCTAGAAAAGCATTTTCAATTATAAAAATATTTTCCATAGACCAATAAGCCACCCGCAAAAATTGTCCATTATCATACGAACAAAATTTCTCGAGACAATTATAAATATTTATTTATTGAACTATTATTTATTTGCTTTGCTATTTGTTTTCTTGTTAGTTGTTTCTTGATTATTTTGTTATGAATTTTATTCACTGATCATTGTTTTAATACTAGCGTGCTGCCAGTTTAATTGGGGACTGTGGACCCGTCAGGTCTATCTAAAAAGCCTTTTTTCTGCAATTCCTTGCCCCACTGTTACATATTTACTTATAAGTAGAAATTGTATGTGCTGTGTATATTGTATGGCAAAATAAATTTTATTATTATTATTATTATTATTATTATTATTATTATTATTAAACATTTCCGACGAAAGACTGAATAAAACATTTGCTAAAGATAGGTACGTATGTAATATTTCGAATGGAAATTTCATGTAATGAAATTAAATTTTTGTTCGACCCCTGAAATCTACGTTTTTGTCGGTACTTTTGATCGGATAAAAGTGGTTTAAATCCTATAATTTTCACGGCAATTTTTTTCACGGCCAATTTTGTGTTACCCTAGGGGGGTACATTGTCAAGTATGGCATCAATCAAAAAAATTTTTAAAGCCTTTTAAAGTGAAGGACAATACACTAGGATTGTAATTATTTGGAGCAACTATACCGATTTTTCAAAATTTTACTTGTACAATTTGAAAACAAAATGGATTCATGAGAAGGTCCAGTTGAGCTGCACTCCAATTAATTTTGAATAATTTTAAACTTTTCAAATTATCTGGATTACAGTTTTGTTACATAGAAGATATATGTAGAAAAATCTGACTTATCTGAGTACTGAACTAGCAATCTGTTTAGTTGGATATATAATCACTCTGCTAGTATAGTTGATATCATCAATGGACCAGTTTTACTTTTATAAGCGCTTCTCAGCACAGGTAACAGCATCAACAAGGAATTTATTTACCACTATTTTGCTCCACAATTTTACAAATATGTATGATGACCGGTAAAGTCTGTATGGGATCAGGCAACAGATTTCAAGCTGCAGAAGATTAATCCCAGAGCATGCATGGGCCTGCAATAGCCAGGTTCCATATATGATATAACTGATTCAGCCGATCACAATAAAAGTTAGAAGAATTGGGGCAGCAGTAATTTGCTATTCTCTGATAAGAGACGCGTTCTAAGAAACACAAAATCGAACCACCTATTCTCGTCGCTGCTCTGAAACAGGGATTTCAGTTTTTAGAAGTAGACAATCCGATACCAGGGTTCAAAAATTTGGTTTTCTAGCCAAATATTATCTGTTTTTCATACCAGTATTGATAAGCCAACACGGGTTATATTGGTTTTACTTATATATCAATTTTATCAATTATATTTTTCAATTATATTTTTAATATCTATTGTGTATTGTGTTCCTTTAAAGTTCTGAATAACAATTTTATAATTATTATTAACCCTCGTATCATTTTATTGAGAGTTTATCCCTTTTAAGGTGTGTTTATATTCTATAAATACGAAAAGCACACGTCTTGTAATCAGTATTTATGTCTGTCCATGTATAACACAACAAAAACCAGTAGGTTGATTTTTACAAAATTTAAGTATTTAGAGACTTTTAAAGAGCGACAATAAAGTAAGTTAATATTTATAAAAAATTTGACACAATTTTATATTTTTACTCCTTTGCTTCTTACAGGAGGAGAGGATATTTTAAATTGAGTCCATGAAGTTAGAGAGGAGATAAAACTTCTATGGATGAAAAACTTGAAAATACCATAATGCTTTGAGAATTATATCTCTGTGTCGCTAATGTTAGAAAAGTACCATCTGTTCTCATTTGATGCAACTGGAAGGCATATTGTTTAGTTTATAATTTTCTATTATTTTTAAATTATTAGTTCCCTCATTATGGGTAGAAATCATGAAGACATAAATATTTTTAGTTGTAGTACAGGGTACGGAATACATGAAGACACAAATGAATGTAAAGGTAAAATAAAATTTAATATGTATAAATATTCTATTTTGTTCAGATCTAATTTGCATTGTACTGATAATTTTTTTTCTGCAAAATAAAGAGTTTAGATAAATATTTTCAACATAAACCTTTCGCCATAGAAGTACATACCATACAGTAAGATTTATCTTACCCCAGCGCCACCTAAATTATTGTCTCAAACGATTTTACCATTTTCCCAACTTGAAGCTTTTACTCTTTCCTCTTGCCTTGTCAAACCTTCAAACAAATTTGAATAAACCCATGTTGCCATTCAATATTTCAATACGTGAAATATAGTTTGCATTTAATTAAGACGATTTATAATATAAACACCTTGATTTATTTGTCTATTTATCTATCTATCTACACTTAGCGAACACGTGGGTAACACTTAGCGAAATTTTGGTGTCAAGAATGTCGCCAAATTAATGAAAATTTCACCAAATTGATAAAAATTTAGTCAAATTAGTAAAAATGACGACTAATTGATAATTCAATATCTTGGAAAAAATAAAAGAATCTATAATAAGAATAATCTATTTCTCCATCTGTAAACTTGGTGAAATTCTGTTGACGAATTTCGGCGGCATATCGCCAACTTGGCGAATCTTTTTAAATGCTTCTAAGTTGACCAAAATGTCGCCAAATTGATAAAATTGACGCTAAATCAAAGAAAATGACGACTCATTGATGAAAATTCAATATCTTGGAAATAACATAACAAACAACTATATGAATAACCCATTTGCCCGCCCGTCTATAATTTTTGACGAAAAATTTGGCGGGATATCGCAAACTTAGCGACTTTTCAAATATTTCCAAATTAATAGAAATATCACCAAATTGATAAAAATAACGCTAAATGGGAGACTATGGTTTGCAAATTTTTAATTCCGTCATATGACGGGTATACCTTCTACTTTTAAGAATTTAAATAACACATCACGTGACATATGCGGTAAAGCTCGCACATTGCTCACTCAGAACTACAACAAATACATAAATATCAGTAAAAACGCGACTTTACTGTAGGGTTTTCGCTTCGTTTTCAACATGTTTTATCATGTAGTCAACTTATGTTAATTTAGAGCTATATTTTCCATTATTTCTTAATATTTGCGAATAAGTAATATTTTCGAATATTTTATCTGAATTTCAATTTATCTCTATTTCAGTAAGTTTTATCTCAAATCAGCGCATTAGTATTTATAGCTATTTTATTTCTTAGCGTACAACCAGATCACTCCTATTATATGTCTGGAACTCAATTCTTCAGTTGAAAATAATTAATCTGTTGAAATTGCGTCCCTATCGCATGCCATTACGGGCTGTTATATGTAATTATATTTCTTTGTAATGTGTACTTTTAACTCGTTTTGTTTAATTGTTCTAGGTGATAATTTGTTTAATTACAGATTGAAGCGGGGACTAACGTATAATTACCTCATTTTAATATTTTTCACTTCATTCTTGCACTTTGTATGCTCATGTTTAATTAATTAGGCCAGAAAAAGTTATCTTCCAAATAAAGTTACAGTATAATGAAATTGAATCAATTATGTTATATCCTTATTATTTTTACATTCTCATGCGTAGTATTAAGAAAGTATTCTTTGAGCAAAAATTTTCGATTTCGAGATTTTGATATCAGTATATATTTAAGAACTCCCTCCTGAACACATTTATACTATTATTGAAGTGATGTCCTTCTGTCTGCCTGTCTGATGACTTTGGTCGATTTCTTCTGTAAACGATAGCTGCCACAAATCTTATTTTCACGAATTATATCCGGCTTTGTTATTAAAAATCTAGAACTAGATAAAAGATTTTAAATTCGAGCAAAAACTTCGAAATCTGCCCAAAATTTTTTATATTTTTTTAACATGGCAGCAAAATTTGACATAGTCCTGCATAACAGGGATTATTTATGATTCAATAATCACGAGACTTTTTAGTTTCAACCATTGCTGGCAAAAATAGCCTCGATACAATTTTTATGTTAGTGACGTCATTAGTACTCCATGGGAGGGGGGTAAATTACCTCCCTCGGGGGTACATTGTGTGGTACAAATATGGAATCAATCCAACGATTTTGTGAAGCTCTTTAAAGTGAAGGATAACATGCTATAATTGTAAACGTCAACAATACCGATTTTTAAAAATTTTATTTGTAAAATCTTAATTACTTCAGTTAATTTCTTAAATTTTCACCATTATTTTCAATTGTGTTCAGATTTGATAATACCCGGAATAACGAACTATGATTTTTATTGCACTCTCATTCTAGATAATAACTGAAGCTGATATACAATCGTAACACATAAATTGATACCCGTAAAATTATGAGTATAAAACTTTTGAATATGCGAGTCATACATTCGTATTCCATATTGCTTATGTCTATCATAATCAGCATCAGAATACAAAATATATGATGTTGTTGTTGTTGAAACCCAGACCGTCCGACCTACCAGAAAGGTGTAAGGTAACTGTTTGGACGGTCGGGAAGTGCCACCCAATTTAGACCGGAACCCAGTGAGGGAGGCATCCACAGGGACCGTACCCTCCTTCCCCTACCACCAACCTCTCGGAAGGACTTTCGGACCCACATGTTTAACGTGATCGTACTCCGCATGAACACGGCGGCAGTTTTGGCAGTGGCTGGAATCGAACCCGGGCCTACCGAGTGCAACTCCAGCGCGCTAACCAATGGGCTACCGCGCCCCAAAACATATCATGTGGACTTTCGCTACAGATATATATTCATCTTACATAATCCATTGTCAGAAATGACATCGATACTTGCTATCATATCCAATTTACAGTTTTAATATTACGTTTTTTTCATTTGGCAATTTATCTGTTTGTTTTTTGTTTTTTTAAAAACATCACCGACTGCTCAAAATTTAAAAAAATCTGAAATATCTCGACAGTAGTTTATGATGGTAATTGGGTAGGTATTATTAATTTTGTCTTCAAAAATTACGCACAAGCCAAACATTTAATAAAACATTTTAGAAAATGTAATCTATTATTTCAAATTTTGTTGAATTTTTAGGGCCTTGTCTCAAAAATGACCATTTCTATTTTCTTTCAACCCCACAAAAATGTTCGATATAGGAATTTTTTGCTTAACATATTTTAAGATTATATAGAGAATTGAAATTTGGTACCAGGATGGGTCAAACCATAAAAAAGTGAAAAATTACTGTGTTGCAAGTTTTGGAATTTGGGGATTGCCACACCCTAAAATGTTCGATTTGCCGAATAAATTAGAGGTGTTCTCGTTTAAGCGTACTAGAAGGTCGAATTTAGTACATGAGATCAAAAATTTCATAAAGTTAGATAAAACCTACTGGAAAAACTCAAATTATTCATGAATTTGCGCAAAGTTTGCTTATTGTGACACTGTGAATTCTTAACGGATATTCGACTAATTAGATTTCTAATCATGCAAATTACTAAAAATGCTATGTTCTTATATTCTATGTTTTGCATAATATAGTCATATATAAAATGTCATAGCGTTTCGAATTTCATTCGTAAGTTATCTTGTCCATACTATACAGAGATACACGTACACACTCTCAAACTGATTGATTTTCAAAAATGTTCGAAATTAATTCTAAGGGTCTTGAAGTTAGCATATCCATCAAAATCTCGAATTTTAAAATTTTCCTGAAAACAAAAACACTTTTCTTATAGAATAGTTTTAAAATGTAAAAATTTAAACTATATATTACAATTAAATAATGAGTTATATTAAATAATATGAGTAAATTAAACGTACTCTCAAGATTAAAAACACCTTACTCCAGAAGCTGCACTGGCTGTTGCTTTCATATAAGCTGAAAAGGGCTAAGAAACGGAATTAAGCACTTGGGTGAAATTTAGACCCCTACCTTGACTTTCAACCAGTTTTGCTGTATATATATATATATATATATATATATATATATATATATATATATATATATATATATATATATATATATATATATATATATAAATATATATATTTGTTAGGCTAGGAATTGCCATTTTAGCTTAAAGGTGGTACTGTTAATTTGTTAATTAGTGAACAATCACCAATGCACTAATTGAACAAAAGAGCAGATGAGCTAGAACCAAAGTCCAATCTAATTTGGATATGCTTATGGTGGTAAGCAAATCATAAGTAGAGCAAGTCACTATGGCGAACAAATTGAGTCACCAAAAATCACTAGAGGTGAACTCATCACCAACATTGAATCGTAGTGCAAGCCTAAAAAAAAAACAGGGTCGCTGAGGTCATGATATTGTTGGTGAATGGGGCTGTTAGACCCCGCCTCTGAAAAAGTTTTGCTAAAAGGGATATCCAGAATCACACAGACACATTGGGTGGCTAAACATGAAAACAGAAGTAGCAACGACCAGTCGTTCCAAGTAAAACAATTTTTAATATTTGTTTACTGATATTAATTTAAATATGTCTTCTGTATACAGACCACCAGTGAACCCAAAATCACTAAAGGCGGTGCTTTCCAACCCATACTTTCCAACCTATAATAACCTATCTGTTCCAATCTATAATATCCTATGTGTTCTAACTTATAACAGCCTATGTGTTCCAACCTATAACAGCCTATGTGTTCCAACCTATAGTAGCATATGTATTCCAACACATATAATAGTCTATGGGTGTGCAATTAAGGCTAAACTTAAAACAATTAGTTAAAATTTAACCTATACAATCACGTACTGTTGATTATATTTAACAATTAATGTATAAATGCAAAAAAATGTATTTGTTCGAAAATTTGGGTATAATGTCTAATTCTGCAATTGGTCTTTTATATATTCTATTGCAGGTTTTGAGGTTTTACAGCAATGGGTCTGGGTCAGTCTCACGTCAAAATATCTAGAATGAGAGTCTTCAGTTGACTTTCTCATATATTTATATTCCATATTTTGTATATATATTCTATTGTATAACAATCCATAATAGAATGAAAATCAAAATATGCCGTTTTCTGAGCTTTCGTTCAATATTATTCTTTTCAAATTTTTATTGATTTTTGCCCTATGCATTATTTAAAAATATATTCTTTTAGCAAAGAGCATTTTAGTGGCGCCGATAAATTCGATAAATTCAACTGGTTTGTGTTAATATGTATTATTCAAATAGAGTACAACAAATTATCACATAAATAGAGTACAACAAATTATCAATTTCCTCAAACAATGGTACCGTTTTTGTTATGGCAATTATCACGTTTCTCCGTAGTAAATAAGACAATTTAAATTTTTAAAATCCATCAATTTGAATTCTAATCATTCTAATCAAGTTGCTGAAAAAATAGATCTAATCATATTTTTTAACATAATGTATCCACATATAAAATTTCATAGCAACACAAACATTTTTTCCCTGTGAGTTACCGTGTTCACTTTTCAAAGACAGAAGTGTTCGAAATGTGTTCGCGAGGTCTTGAAACGTGCTTAATTATTAAAATCTGGAATTCGGAAGTCTCCGGAAATCAATATTTTCCCTATACTGTAGTGAGAGAAAGTCAAATTTTCCCTATACTGTAGTGCCAGAAAGTTAAATTTTCCCTATACTGTAGTGGAGAAAGTCAAATTATTTCAAATACTTTAGTACAAGAAAATAAAATTTTTTGTCAGCAAATACGAGTTATAAAATTTGGTCAATTATCCGTGTACTTCAGGGTATCACATTTTGTGAGACACAGCTTGAAAAGAAATGGAACTTGTATAATTTACCGATCCCCGTTAACGAACTTAAAGATGCAGCCATTTCAGCGCTATTTACTTCTCTCGATTTGAAAGTGCATGGTTGCCAGAAAAACTTGACGAAACAAAGTGAATACTTAAATAAAACACACATCGATAGAAATACAGGTTTAAATGCATTAATTATATAACAAAATTAATTTTTTTCATTTATACAGTGTAGCCATGTTAAAAGCTTGACACTTCAAAAATCTTCTGTTCACGCTATATTAATTGATCATTCAAAGACTACTGTTTATTTTTCAGTCATTTTAATTCAAAATAATCCTTTATTTAGTGTTTATCTTTTTGGAATTTAATGAATAGTTTGTTTATTTTTCGATAAATTAAATGTGAAAAACAGTCTTTGTTTACTTTTTAATCATTTAAATTGCAAAAAAACATTGTTTATTTACAATAGTCTAAATTTCAAAATGCTTTTGTTTAGATAAGTTAAAATTAAAAAAAAATTGGTTTACTTTCACTAATTTGAATTTTTTGAATCCCTTGTATATATTTCAATAATTTGAATTTAAAAAACATTACTTTTCTTTAATTTAAATTTTGAAACTTCTGCTTACTTTTCTATAGCTTAAATTTCATACTTGCCATCATAATTGGCATTATAATTAAACTTCATAATTGGCCGATTATCTTTTTGTTTGGTTAAACATATTTATGGGTCGATAAATCACATAAGTACCAAAGAGACTTAAATTTACAACTTCAAAGAGACATTATTCTTGCAAATGCTTGAAACGACTTCACGGCGTATAGACCATCCCCGCTGTAAAGACAGTTTTACAGGCAAGCATTGCTACTTGAAACTCTGGGTTGCTTGATTTTGTAGACAGTTTGATTGATATCATATCATTGATTAATCGTCAATTCCTAGTTTTAATAATTAAAATATCAAATTATGCATATAATAGAATGTGAATCGAATTTGTTTAAAAGTGCTTTTTATGAGTATTGCCATAATGTTATTCATAAATTGTCAATTCCTGATTTTAATACATAAAAAATCTGATGTGGGCAACACATGACTTTCCTTATATAATGAATTGAATTTACTAATTTTACAGTAAAAAATAGGTTTTTCTTATAGTAGATACTAATATTCTTTCCAAGATATTGAATTTTCGACAATTAGTCGTCATTTTCATTGATTTGGCGTCATTTTTATCCATTTGGCGAGATTTTTGTTAATTTGGCAACATTTCAAAAAGTCGCCAAATTGGCGACATTCTGCCAAATTCGTCGCCAAAATCTCGCCAAGCGTTATGGATGAAGAAATAAGTTATTCTTACAGCAGACAAATGACTATTGGCGCTCAAATACAAAAGTATTACTCAAAGTATCTCTTTTCCATGAATGGAACGAGCTAGATCCACGAGAATGACATCACCCAATTTATCGCATGGTATTACATATGAAAAGTGAACATGTTTCTCAATAGGAAATATTTTTTTTGTATTTTATATGACTTTTTGATATTTTTTTTTAAAATGTGCAATATCTCGAGAACGGTTTGTGTTAGCGTTCTAAAATTTATGCCAATCGTTTTCTAATGAAAAATTACATAAGAAATGTCTATTTGCGTAACTTTATTAGTGGTTTTGATTTTTTGACGATTTTTTCAAAATTTTACTCGAAAATTTAGTTGGTTCTGAACATTCGATTGCGTATAAAAACAATAGTTCGTCAGTTATCGTCTCCACAGACTCACTGACACACACACACACACACACACACACACACACACACACGCACACACACACACACACACACACACACACACAGACAGACATCACTTCAAAAATGTTTGATTCGTGATCAGGGATGCTTGAAACGTGCTCTCCCGTCGAAAACTCGAATTCGAATTTTCGACCCCGTCATAATACTTTCCTTATACATTATGTATATAAGGAAAGTAATAATTAAAAGCAAAAAACATTATATCATTTACGTGGAATAATTAACATTATTTACATTACTTGCGTCAGATTCAGTTAAAAGTATTTCTCATTATTATTGCTGTGATTGATAAAATATGTTTTTTTAATCGCCAACTCTTATTTTTGTTATGATGGAAGTTATTTATGAAATACAACTTTCGCGGATTTGTTTAAAAGTATTTTTATGATTATTGCTATAATATCTTTAACTAATCGTTGATATCTAATTAAATTATATAAATTATTAAAATTGAAAATTATTTAAATATTAAAACTTAGTTCTGATTTGTTTGAAAGTGATTTTTACTTTCCCTATACGCATTGTATAGGGAAAGTATTGCGACGGGGTCGAAAATTCGAATTTGAATTTTTGACGGAAGAGCACGTGTCAAGCATCCCTGAACTCGAATCGAACATTTTGGGGTGATGTATGTGTAAGTGTATGCGTATCCCTGAGCCTATGGAGAAGATATCTCACAAGCAAATAGAGCGTCTCGAACGAAATTTGGTAAAAAAATTGCAATCAGTGGATATTGGAAGCCTATTGATTTTAAATAGAATCGAATGTTCCGAACACCCCTAAATTTTCAAATGAAATTTTGAAAAAAATCATTAAGAAATCAGAATTCTCAATAATTATTGCGTAACGCCAGTAATATTTTATTAGAAAATTATTGGCACAAACTTTAAAATGCTAGCACAAACCATTCTCGAGATATTGCACTTTTTCATATAAATTTATTAAAAAATCACATAAAATTTAAAAGTATTAACAATTTTGAAATATTTTCAATTTTCATATGTAATATTATGCGATAAATTTGCTAACATCATTCTCGGGGATCTAGTTCGTTCCATTTATGAAAAAAGATACTTTGTGTAATAGTTTTGTATTACGACGCCTAACAATTCGCTAACAGTCATTTATATATACGAAATACTCTTCTCTCCATCTGTCTATAACGCTTGGTGATAAATTTGGCGAACTTGGTGTCTAATTTAGTGAAATATTATCAAGTTGGCGATATTTCGCCCCACATTGTTGAAAATATTGTTAAAATTGCAAAAATGTCGCTAAGTTAGCGAAAAGACGCCAAGTGGATGAATTAATCATTAAAATATATATGGACTATATTGCTCATTGCGGATGCTAATAATATGAATAATTGTCTATTTAGAATTGCGTGAAAAATAAATTAAATGAGTACTTCGAAATAGTTTTACATGTTGTCAGCTGGAAAAGCGCCAAATGTACAATTTAACTTTAAACACATTGTGCAATAGATCTTAAACATTATGTTTTCACTAAGAAAGAAGTTAATTCATTGTATTATATAAGGAAAGTTATATGCTGTCCATATCAGATTTTTATGATTATTGCTATGTTATGACACTTTTAATTAATCAATAATTCCTAGTTTTAAAAATCGTTATATCGCATTTTGCTTTATTTCACGCAAATATATTAGCAAATATATTCTTGTTCACGAGGAGTGGACAAATATGAGTATATTAATCTGATTCAGGGAGTTGGGGAATGTGTATTAGAGAAAAAAAAACGTAAAGTCAGAAATTCGTTTCTGATAACATGCATATAATATAATAAAACGAATTTATAATCCGTAATATAGATGTGTTCGAATCACTATATACACAACTTTTAAAATCCTTGTTTCGTATACAAATCCACAGTTTTTGACCAATTTTGTTTAATTCGTTATGCTTATTCTTTATTTTACTGCTGGAAATTGCTTACATATTTTTAGTTTCTCAGCTCAGGAGTCGTCGAGATATTAATAAAAAAAATAGAAAACTCCACAGGAATAACAGTATGAAGGTGATTTTATTTTTTAAAAATATATTTGACTAGAACAGCATCATGTTGCTATGTAGGAGAGATAAATTGTGTTCATTTTTCTAATAGTATATTGTTGCAATCAGATTATTATTAGCTACATTGATCGTCAAAAATTGGCTAGAATATTTCTCCAATATCGGAAAGGGGATATTTTGCCACATATGAGCATCTCTAGCTTTACCTTCTAAATATTTTCAATATTTACACAATTACTGATCTGCTAATATTAGTTGAATATTTCCTGATGTCATTGTCCCAATTTTGGAGAAACAATGAAAATATACGCAACGTAAAGCCAATATTAACAAAATATTGCTTACTAGAGCATTTCACCTGCGCTTCGCGCGTTCGCAGTGGTTAGTGGTTATGAAATATGACAGCTATATGATTAAGCAAAGTTGTTGATAAATTTTCATAATATCAAAAAAACTTTTTCGGATTTAAGTATTAAAATGGATTACATTCTATAACCCTGTTAGCATGGTAAATGGTAAAATATAATGAGTCTTATTTCTAATATTATTTTATTATTTTAATTGTATGATTTTTCCAATTGTTAGCGAATGAAAATAAAATTTGTTTTTCGAATATAAAATGTGTTTTTGTTACTTCTCAGAGGCAAAGTTGTGTCAGTGTTTTGAAAATCCCTTTATATTTTCCCCCCAAATTCATTTTTTTTTAATTTAAATTTTTCTTGCTGAGGCGTTTCGAAAGAGATAAAAACCAAGATTCTAGCTAATTTCGAAGTGTTAAATAATTTTGTTTGTTCGAAATATTAGATTTTGATTAGAAACTGAAGTTCTAGCTAATGTGGAAGTACTTGACAGTTTTTATATGTCATCCAACCAGTCAGTCAGTTCAGTACATATTATTATGATTTTACTGCTACAAATTATGTATATATTTTGAGATTCGAAACTCAGGGTGTTATCATAATGATAAAAGTTCAAAACATTAAAAATTGCATGGAAATAACATTAAGAATGCGATTATGTATTCTAAACATTTATTTGAGAAAAACAGCATAGTTAGTGCTGATTAACCTATTATATTTCTAGAAAAATCTCGTTGCAATCAAATTGTAGGTCAAATAATTTTAAATATATAGAATTTTAATAATAAACTAAAATAGAAAATTTTTAAGAAATGTGTGATATTTATAATCGCGTTATAAAGTTAAAACGATATAAAATGAGATTACGCGAATTGCTGATATGTTCAATTTCGTATGTCATCTGTTCTATTTTGGTTACATATATCCAAATATTTTCCGATTCAGATATATTCCATTGTGCTTGTTCGGTCGTTGGGACTGAATAAAACAATACTGCGTGATTATGTTTTACAACTTAAATCAACAATCTCATTTTGACATGATGGCCAATCTCGCGGTTCGTTAATTGAAAGATCACCAAAATAATTTATTCCTTTGATTTATAGATTGTCATATGAATTTAATTTTTTATTGAGAGAATAGAAATAATTATATTTTATTTCCTATGTGATTTAAATATGGAGAAAGAGAAAATAATTAATGGCAACACTTATAACACTTTTAAGACACTTATAAAATGTCCATGTATTTTTAAATCAATAGTAACAACGGATGCTTCTGCTAGTTAGATAATATATGTAAATACGGTTAAAATTATTATGCAATTTCAATATTGATGTTTTAACACTGGTAGTGTATACTAAAAATGTTAGTTTTTTTTTTTAATTAATGAATATTCAGTACTGACTTACCCTTCTTCGATGATGGTGCATTTTGATGCAATCCTGTTCAGAAAACGTGGCCTTGAGTCACTTGCCTTCGCTTTTCGTAGATAAGTCGAAAAAAAATGTTCGAATTCCTTTTCGAAATTTAAGCTTCTAAAATCATGGAGCACTCATGTGTCATACACACTTGTTATCACATTCTGGTGCTCATTAACTCGGGCACCTTTTGATTACTTTGATGCAGTTGGCGCTTTTTCTCCTGAAGCTTCTGTCACTTGTTCGTAAGAATATACAGAAATTTTGCTTCAGAGAAGTAAATGAAAATTATTCCTGGGTTTTCGATGATTCTCATTACTTTTTGTATGTTCATCGAAAATCTTAGTAATTTAGCAATCGAATTTAATTTTAAATTTTGCCTTGCTGTTTAACTTTTTTTATTTCAATATTTTCTATATGATTATTTACTACATTACCAAATATATATACTGTTATAATAGACAAAAAATTATCTAAACTAATTGTATTTAATTCCTTCAAATTCAATTTTAAGGTGTTATAATTTCAAAAAGCAAGAATAAATGTAGTGGGTAATTTCTTACTTCATTGCGTGTACTTACGATACCATATAATTACTTATGGGGTACATATGAGCTTTTACCAATTTTATACAATCCTGTATGGATTCTTTTTCTTCCATGATTACTAAATGCGACTAGCAAATTTTCGATTGTCTTATATTTCCATCGAGCACATTTTCATGATGAATTTGTATCAAATATATCCGTAATTCTTAATATTCACAGAATCTTATTCATCCTTGTATCAATTCCAGTATCATATACTTTTACCTCTGTTGGTCACTTTTTGCGGTATATGCAAACGGTACTAGAATATCCAGTACTGCACCATCGAATCTAGACATCCGGATTCAGAGGAACTGTATACTTATCTTTACAAATATATAACCCGGATCTTTCTTGATAATCACACTGCAACAGGTATACACAGTTACGGTTGTAATCTGCAGTACACAGTACAGCGTACTACATCAAGCATCTCCCTTTCACAGTAAATTGATTATCCACTTAACTGCGTGATATCACCAAACTCTGTTATGAATGAAGTCAAAGCAAGATGTACCAATACCGGTACAGTGTACACTGTCGAAGGAGAATGAAGAGACTTACGATAGATACCCCCAACGGGTACTGCCAGGTATATTAAATTGTTCGACTTGCCTGGTAATTTTCTCTGCAGAGAACGCCATCTATTTTTCCTTCCTCAAACTAAAATATCAATGAAACTGAGAACCAAGTTCTGAAATATAAGATATTTTCGTCGCGTGTGATATTCGGATTTTCATTCATGAAATACTTTGCGAGATTAATGTATTGTGCATACAAATATCGATCAGGGCATCTTTTAGAACGCATTATATTGCATATGCAGCGTGTGAACAGAAATACCTAATTACGAGAGAGAACATTATAGAACAAATCAATATATTTTTTGAACATTTTTGCTTGGTTATTTCGTAAAAGAATTGCTCAATAACATTGTATACACACTCTAGTAATGTAAATATATAGCAATGTGTTAGTTTTGCTATACAACGTTTTAAAGTTTTATATATTATATGTAAAAGAGTTGGTTCGGTGAAACCAATGAGTAACACTACTGCATCAATGCAAAAAATTCAATTGTATTATCAGTTAAATTCAATTATATACCAGAATCTTTTAAAAGGAATTTAATATTTTAAATTTGAATATACAATATGAAAATATCTGCATATACATTATATTTGTCGTTAGTGAAAATTTCAAAATTTTCATAATAAATTTATTTGCGATATTAATGTGTGGTACAAACAAGTGTCAATCAGTAGATCTTTTAGGATAAGAATACAATCTCTTATAAACATCTTTATGAAGCAACATGAATGTATTTTTGGGCATTTTCTGTTACTCGTTTTGTAAAATATTTATGTAATAAAATATCCTTATTCTAATGATATAGCTACATATTAATGTTTTTTTTATTTATTTATCTATTTATTTTTTCTTTTCAATATTAAACTTTTAAGGTTTAAACTGTGTCGAAACTTAAAAAATTAGAAACAGTAAGGATGTTCTATCAGTAATACACTGGAGAAATCTAAACAATTTTCATGAGTGAAATTATATATACCACAGAATTAAAAGAATAATATTTAAGGTACACTCACGGACAATGAAAGTTGCGCACCAAGAAAAAAGCATAGGATGGAATTGAAGTTTTATTGATGGCAGGATACAGATGAATGATATACATGATCACCAAAACAGCGCAGCAGAACACGTACAGAGGGAGCTGTGGTACACAGTCAGGTCTTCCTCAATAGCGCGTCGCTATTGAGGATCCGCCTCGTGCTGCGATACAAGCAGCAATACAGTCCGACATGGTGTCGAGCAGATGCCTGATGTTGTCCTGTGGCAGATGAGTCTACACCTGTTGAACGTTAAGTTCCAAATCCCGAAGATTGCGACAACGGGTCAGCTGACGTTTCAACTGGTTCCACACATGCTCGATAGGGGACAGATCTGGGGAGCGGGTAGGCCATGGAAGTGTCTGGACAAGACTCAGGCAGGCCTGAGCGACCCGAGCCGTGTGCGGCTGGGCATTATCCTGCTAAAATTGCGCACCTGGAATCGCAGCAACGAATGGGAGCACATGAGGCGGTAGAATCTCATCCACTTACCGCTGGCCCGTCAATGTTCCAGGTGCCCCTATTAGAGCGGGTTGACTGTCGTAGGCTATGGCTTCCCAGCCCATGGTGTATGCAGTGGGGCTGGTGTGGCGCTCAATAACGAGGTTGAGATTGTGGCGTTGTGCAGGGGACCTCTACACTCGGACACGCTGATCATCGGCCCCCAAAACGAAGCGGCACTCATCGCTAAACACCACACATCGCCAATTAGTGGCGTTCCACGTTGCTCTGGCTCGACACCACTGCAACCGGAGCCGCCGATGTTTCCGTGTTAACAGCAGCACACATAAGGGACGCTGGGATCGAAGATTCACTTCCTTCAGGCGTCTAGATATGGTTCGTGGGCACGCAGGAGCCGCTACGTGTGCCTGTATCGCAAATCGGGTCGCCGTGGGCTCTATACAGCGATCATTCGATCCTCTTTACTCGTGGTATGCCTGGTCCACCAAGAGCCTATCCTTCGTGTCTGGGTGGCGTCCCGTGACCAGTATTCGCAACACCGTCGGACGGTATAGTCCGAAAGATCCACGTGACGGGTTATACGGCGCGCTGACCACCCTGCGGTTTTCAGCTCGATGATCAGGCCTCTCTCGAAGTCCGTCAGTTGCATATATCGACGTTTCTGGCGTCTACCCACCATTTTTTTCACTCCTTATTCGTGCTTGCGTCGGCCGAAGCTTCTCGCATTGATGGGGCGTCGACTACACGCCGGTTTATAAGGCCGTTGGCTCATGCTTGCAGCCCCACTCAAGGGTGTACCGTCATACGCAATCACACCAGACTGGGATCATTTGCACACCAGCCCGCCCCCTAGCTATATACATCATTTCGCGGTTGTACAATGTCTCCTTCTTGGTGCGGAACTTTCATTGTCTGTGAGTGTAATTGATAAAATAATTTTAATATACAGCTTTTAAGCGTAAACAAATACGTACAGAACGGTTATATAGAAAAAAAATCTGATGTGGGCAACACATGACTTTCCTTATATAATGTAATGAATTTACTACTTTTACAGTAAAAAAATAGGTTTTTCTTATAGTAGATACTAATATTCTTTCCAAGATATTGAATTTTCGACAATTAGTTGTCATTTTCATTGATTTAGCGTCATTTTTATCCATTTGACGAGATTTACGTTAATTTGGCAACATTTCAAAAAGTCACCAAGTTGGCGACATTTCGCCAAATTCGTCGCCAAAATCTCGCCAAGAGTTATGCACTAAGAAAAAAGTTATTCTTACAGCAGATAAATGACTATTGGCGTTCAAATACAAAAGTATTATTCAAAGTATATTTTTTCATGAATGGAACGAGCTAGATCCACGAGAATGATGTCACTCAATTTATCGCATGGTATTACATATGAAAAGTGAACATGTTTCTCAATAGGAATTTTTTTTATGTGACTTTTTCATAATTTTTTTGAAAAATGTACAATATCTCGAGAACGGTTCATGTTAGCCTTCTAAAATTTATGCCAATCGTTTTCTAATGAAAAATTACATAAGAAATGTCTATTTGCGTAACTTTATTAGCGGTTTTGATTTTTTGACGATTTTTTCAAAATTTCATTCGAAAATTTAGGGAGGTTCTGAACATTCGATTACGTATAAAAACAATAGGCTTCCAGTGTTTATGGATTGTGATTTTTGTACCAAATTTGGTTCGAATCGGTCCATTCGTTCGTCAGTTATCGTCTCCACAGACTCACTGACACACACACATACACACATACTTTCACACACACACACACACACACAGACATCACTCCAAAAATGTTTGATTCGTGATCAGGGATGCTTGAAACGTGCTCTCCCGTCGAAAACTCGAATTCGAATTTTCGACCCCGTCACAATACTTTCCTTATACATTATGTATATAAGGAAAGTAAAAAATAAATAAATAAACTTAAACTTGTATAACCGTAACAAATATTATTAATTTAAAAATAAGTGTTTCTTAGAAGTTAAATCCATTTATCATTGTTAAAATCATAACGAATTAAAAATGATCCAACGTTTATTATGAATTAAAATCATCACATTATTTAAAAAGAAAGATTGCATTCGGATTTAATGTAATTAATAAATATTTCAAATGGCAATGAAACATCCGAATAGTTATACAGGATAAAACAATATTTAAACAAAGCTCATTATATAAGTAGAATTGGAAAAACTATATATGTAACAGCAATGTAGATAAATATACACTCTGTTGAAAAAATATATATACACCCAAAGGAACTGAGCTATCGCCGCAAAACTTGGCATGTATGTATCGTTTGAGAAAATATGCAAATGATTAGAATTGGGGAGTATAAAAACGTTTTATGAAAGAACGATGGCAACAATGCAAGACTTACTTCATTACTGTTACCAACTGCTTACCTCTAGAGTACATGCGTATGAACAGTACATATGAACAGTCATGAACAGTACAGCATGTATATTAATATTATTACTTGAAAAAAAAATGTTTTATACAAGCTCTTTATTATATAAAGTTGTTACATATGACTTTATTGGAAATCAATCCATTACATAACTGGTTTCTCACAATGTAGAAAACAATTAAGGTAGAAAACAATCAAATTAACTAACTAAACACACAACAAGACTATTGCAAATTAGACAAACGCAAAGCCCAAAAATGCTGAGAGATACCGTAACCATTAGTCGTTTCTCATTTAGCTGTTTGTCACGGACGCAAATAATATGAAATAATAACTAAATTATTATTTTATATTATTTTAGACCGTGGCTTGGACGAGTTTATACAGAAATTATGCAATGGTCCGAAAACAGTATGAAATATTTAAAGTAGAACTGGACTGGTTAAATCTCACAAATAAATCCAAAAGTTTCTATGTAAATCTAAGATTTGACAGGAAATATATATAAATTTCGTATTAAAAATATGACAAATATCATCCATGATAACCCATTGAAAATTTAATTGCCATTCTAACTCATGAAGGCTTTTCAGTTTGCAATGCGTACTCTCCAAGGCCGTTTATGACCGCAGGTAAAGTGGCCAAACGCTGGGACCCGCCAGATTTTGGACCCCCAGCTCAATGTACATTTCTGTCTATAAAAGTATTAAAGAATGGACTGGCCTAGGTTTTACATTTTCTTAAGGGCAAGGGAAATGGTTGAGGATGATATAGCATTGTCCCTGCATACAAATAAACCAATTTTTCAATGACTCCTGTGTTAACGACATCGAATAAAAATATGCAAATTGAATTAAATTTGGTGCATTTATTTCCTTTGCTGACTTCAGAGGCCCATTGATTTTCGAAATCAGCGCACTAGGGAAAATTCAATATTTTCTTTTTTTCAAAAAGTGGAAAATCATGAAAAATAATAATTGTGTTTAAAATGTTTATAAAAATATCTGTTCCATATATGTGGTTTTTATATAAGAGCAAATGTCATCATTTATGCTAACCTACAGCTATTTAGAGATTTATTTCGTCTCCGGTCTTTCTGGAAATTACATAAAAATTAATAGATCACTTTTATCCACCGAAAAATTATTTTATAAGTGAATTTACTCAGTTTTCAATATATTAAAAATTTCACATTTTTATACGGGGACGCCATATCAATCGACCAAATTTAGCAAATCGAATAAAATCTTGTACGATTAATCCAATCTCAATAAACGTCAAAGGGTTATTGATTGGAAGGTAAATGAAAGCTCGGCTAGGGAAACAAAATTATTATTTTTTTTTAAATGAAAAACTTTAAAAATCTATCAAAATTTACTGCAAAAATATCCATTTTAAATATAATGTTTTACTCAGAAGCAAATAACATGCAGCGTTCTCGATATATTGGGCAGTTTTGATCTAGCATGGAAAATATTATAATAATCCTAAATATGTTTATTATTCCTATCATATGAATATTATAGTTTATAGTTTTAACTAGAAATATATGGACACTTGGTTAATAGTTATCACAAACTATTTTTAAGATATTAGAAATTTTACCCTTCACAAGGAGCACGAAATTCCGATTAAAATATAAAAATAATCAAGCTAATCCTATGAAATATTGTGTATGCTTAATTTATTAGCAACAGAAAAAATTGATTTCCAGCAGTATCTAGTTTAGAAATCCAATTTGTGTTTTAATGTTTTCCACACAATATGAAAATTTGTTATTTGTAGGAAAAGTCATTTTCTGTACATATAAGATATTTAACTATAGTAAAACAAACTTGTTATAGAGATCCGAATAGTTTGAGATTGAATCTATATCCTCTCAAAGCTATAATTGAAAATGTAATCACATTTATTTTTATTAAATTAATCACGTTTCTCATTCACTAAATTGAAAAGTTCTGTCTGAGTTTCAATGGGCAATTTTGCAAATCTCTTTTTTCTCTGTCAACTACAGGACTTCATTACTCCCTAACATAAGTGAATGATTGACCATTTTAAAATTCGCGGTTCAATATAGTTAAAAGAGTAAAATGTCATTTTTATATATCATAAATTATAAAAGTGAAATATAATGCATATGAATAAAAATTCCAGTATTTTAATCAAATTATCTTTTGTTCATCGAATTGAAACTCCGTAGAAACAAAATAATAAGTTTATGAATATGAACTAGTCCTTTGCAGTATTGTGAAGTCTGAGTTCATTTTTTTGGGAAATCTGATGCCGGTTGCATGGTGCGACTTAATTTGTCGGTCTCCATAGCAGTTACCAAAATTATTTCGTAATTATTTCACACACAAAATCTTGGGGGCGCGGTAGCCCATTGGTTAGCGCGCTGGAGTTGCACTCGGTAGGCCCGGGTTCGATTCCAGCCACTGCCAAAACTGCCGCCGTGTTCATGCGGAGTACGATCACGTTAAACATGTGGGTCCGAAAGTCCTTCCGAGAGGTTGGTAGTAAGAGAATGAAGGCACAGTTCCTGTGGATACCGTCCCCACTGGATTTCGGTCTTATTGGGTGACATTTTCGGGGCACCCAAACAGATACCTTACACCTTCGGGTGCATCGAACGGTTTGAGTCCAAGAAGAAGAAGTTAAATTTGCATAATACAAAAAGCCAATCGTTCAAAAGAAATATTAAGAGAGGAATTACAAGACAAACATATATTCATAAAATCAAATATAAGATACCAAAATCCATGCAAGAAAAGAGATTTAACATATATTACACTATAAATATTTAAATATGTAGGTACACATATAATGGTTTAACATTCATTGAATCGGGAATAAGACGCGAGTCAAAACTAGGTTTTCCAACGGGTTTTAAATTGTAAACAAATCCTGACAGAGATATATAAACAAGAATTCATAAAATAAAATCTTCCAAGGATTAATGAAACTGGTTGAAATAAAAGTCTTATCAAACAGAGGAACAAAATTATCATTGAGAACAGTTTAGAGTAGATATATATATATATATATATATATATATATATATATTTATTTAATAGCACCGGTAATATAAAAGCATATCACGCCTAGAGTCCTGACAATGCAAATACGATTCTGCATGCAACTCCGCGCCTGCACAATATTCTTCTGAAATACTTCTGACACGAAAATTCAACCGTTTATCATGTTTTTTAATAAATATAAAACTTTCTAATCTGGTCTGAAAACGCAAGTTTCCGGGTTTCAAGTGAAATTTCACTTTCGAGTAAGATTTTATTCTAGAAATGCAATATTTCTGAAATCGGGAAAACTTCTTTCCGCTTTTTACCCTTGACGTCCCGATACCATCCATAAAAAGTCCGATGCCTGCTATCGCTCCTGGCAGTTATTGATACTTTCTGCATGTGGGTGACACAGAAACTCATTTGCGAAGGAGAGATTGGCATTTGAACCAATCAGAAGAAGATTCTTTAATAAAATGTCTGATTTATTTTGAAAATGTGCTGAAGGAGATAGATGTTCCACTCGATTTAGTTATTGATTATTACTCGACTGTTAAGTCCGTATTATGGCAGGGTGGAAAATTTTATGTTCAGAGTTCCATCTCAGCCTTTTATCGCGTGCGCTCCTAAAATATTCTGACACATACAGGAAACGCATCTCTGGCGATCAGTATTATTAATTATCATACGACCCCTAACAAAACATAATGACTATAGAACACCAACAAAGCACAATAACTATAAGACCCAACAAAACTTGACTATAGGACCCCCAATGAAACATAATGACTATAGGACCCCAACAAAACGTGATAACTGTACGACTCCCTCACAAAACATAATAACTATAGGACCCCAACAAAACGTGATAACTATACGACCCCTAACAAAGCATAATGACTATAGGACCCCAACAAAACTTTATAACTATACGGCCCCTAACAAAACATAATGATTATAGAAACCACAACAAAACATATTGACTATACGACCCCTAACAAAACATAATGACTATAGGATCCCAACAAAACATAATGATTATAGAATCCCAACAAATTATAATAACTATACAACCCCAATAAAACATAATATACAACCCCAACAAAACATAAGGACTATATGACCCCTTAACGAACATAATTACTATACAACCCCCTAACTAAATATAATTACTATACGACCCTCTAACAAAACATCATTACCAATATACGACTCCCAACGAAACAAAATTATTTTACGACCTCCTATAATCCCCTAATCAGCGAACAAGAATACTCGCCATATTTTGAATGAAAAATATTTAATTTATAATTCCCACAAAACGACAGGTACTATAAAAAAGCTGAAGTACCGTGCTTATCCTGCGTTACTGCGTCAAATTCTAATAAATCCCACTGTGAGTCTGCTATTGGTCACTTACAACTGCCCCTTCCAAGTTCTTTACAAGTGAGTCTTTCAAACAAGACTAAATTTAAAAAATATAAACTTCATAAATGCGGCATGCACGTAAATATACAGAGTTTTTCTTGGAGAAAAACAAGCGCAACCTCACTTGTTTAAGTAATTCAGTAACTGCGGTAGAATAATACACGGGGCTGAAGATAGGAGAAAAGTTGTCACTGCCGCTGAGAGAAATAAAAGAAGGAAAGCCAATGAGGTAGGGAAACGTGAGGCAGGATACTATGAATGAATGCTAAAAACAACAGAAGAAAGAAAGATTAGTAGAAAATAAAGAATGAACGGAAAGAAAACAAGGCTGTAAGAGAACGGATAGCAGAACGAATACAAATTGAATAGTAAGTAAACCTACTAAAACGGCAACAAAGGGACATGAAACGTTTAAACCAGTTGTAACAAATACAAACAAGAAATAATAAATAGAAAATAATTGAAAATGACGGCAAACAATTAGAAACATAACAAAAAAAAAAACGAAAATCAAATATGAAGTAACCAACTGGCTTCGGAGGCCATATGAGATAACTTTGTCAAATTAAATGGTTGAAAAATAACAAAAATCCGAAAAAACAGACAAATAATCAAAAAATGAAGGAAACAAACTAGAATGAAAAAAACTATACCAGAGATTTTCAAGAGAAAAGGAAAAAGGGACAATGACGGTAAAATTTGGGGATCATCCATAAGCTGAGAAAAAATTGAATTTTCAGAGCAAGATGCTGAAGCCCAAATAAAAGAACGATTACGTTTTTAGTTCATCATACTAAGTAATAGTATAGAGAAAATATTATTTTCACGAAAATCGAGAATTTGATGCCAATACCTCTTGAACACATTTTGACTATTTTTGAGTGCTGTCTGTGGTCGATTTTTTGTGTACATGATAGCAGCCTCAAATCTTAATTGATTTTCACAAAACTTAAATTCCGGCTATGTTATCAAAAAATCTAGAACTAGATAGATTTTTTTTTAATTCGAGCTAAAACTTCGAAATTTATTCAAAATTTTATTTTTATTTTGAACATGCCAGCATAGGACAAAATTTCACATAATCATGCATAAAAACTTTATTTATAGCTCACTGACCACGAGACTTTATAATAGTTTCAATCACTGCTGTAAAAAATAGCCGCGATACAATGATTTTTGTTCGTGACAGCATTAGCCCCCCCCCCCCCGTTTGAGGAGCAAGTTACCTCCCCCCCCCCCAGGGTATACATTGTCAAGTATAGTATCAATCGAAAGATTTTGTAAAGCCTTTAACCCTTGCAGTCCCGTGATGCCAATTGGAATCAGATTATTAGTATTAAAAATAAATATTTGAGACTGAAAGGGTTAAAAGTGAAGGGTAACACCCTATAGTTGAAATCATTTGGACCCACGATACTGATTTTTTAAATTTTTTCTTGTAAAATTTGAAAAAAAAATTAATTCTGGTATGAGAGAGTCAAGTTAAGTCACACTCCAGTAAATTTATTTGCTTGTACCAAATGGCAGTTTTTCTGGCTCGTAACAACTAGTGTGAATATTTAAATAAGCTACGCATTAGAATGATATGCATGTCTTGATGATCAGATCATCATTTGAATTTGAAAAGAAAAAATACTTGGATAATTTCACGTCTTTTTTCATCCAAATTCGATATTTGCTGCCGAAATCTAAATAAAATTTTTCTTGCTTCTGCCATTTCTAAATATGAAATATTTAAACAATTTTTAAAAATGTGGTTTTAAAAAAATCATGTTATTTAAGGCATTAACGAAATTTTGGGTTTTCAGGACGTTTTTGCAGATAATTAATAAACAAGAAAGATCAATCATGCATAAAGCATTGATTATGAAACACTTTCTAACTTCAATCCAATTTTATACAAACATCTCTAAAATGCGATCCATTCCTCGGTAATATTTTTTAAATTATCACAATACTACATTAATTTATTATATTTGAAAACTTCATCGAAAAAATGAACTTCATTCAAATGACGGCATTGAAACATAAATTGCCTGGTTTAAACATCGCTAAAATGCGATACATTCCTCTGTGATATTTTTAAAATTATCATAACACTACAATAATTTATTATATTTGAAAACTTCGAAAACAAATGAACTTTATTCAAATGACGTCATCGAAATACAAATCGTCTCTATATAAAAGCAGCATTTCATTCATAAACATTCTTTCAATCGTTTCATTCATCACAATACTATAATAATTTATTTTATTTAAAAATTTAAAAAATTGTTATCTACCGTATTTATTTTAAGATGTGAAACCTTTCTCATATATAAAATAATTAAACTCTTGTAAAGACATTTATTATATAATATATCTCGTTTTTCTTTCTGGGGGATATAATGAGAGTCAGAATTTAATTGAATTTGTTTTTCTCCCTATATTAAATAATTTTTATTTAAAAAACTACCTAACATATTTTACCGAATTTTTTTTTTATATATTTTATGGGATAATTTGAATATTTCTTAAAATTTTCGAAGAAATTTGTGAATTTTAAATTCGCTTAAAAAATGTTTGAAACATTAGGTCCCATAGGGTTCAATGTATTTCTTTTTTCAACCTGGGTTCAATAAAAAACTAATTGGGTGATATTATTCATTTATATTCCCATAGGTCCCACAGACCGTCTGAAAAACATACTAAAATTTCATTTTGATTAAGTCATTATTACGGCAGTTATCGTGCTAACGGACAGACAGACAATCAGACAGACAGACAGACAGACAGACAGAATGAACAAAGTTATAAACACTTTCAACTATGTTGTAAAGTGTTAATAAAAATTATTAATATAGTTTTATTAATTTTTAACTTTACACGGCATACTCAAGATATGTGCCTCCGGTTGCGATTTAGTCAAGTTGTACATTAATTGCAGTTCTTGAAAGTAGTTTTGAATCAAATCATTTTAATAATAATAGTTTCCACGTGTGCAGTATGTTGTGAATTACAGTAACCGAAAATTAATGCATACATTTCAGTCTGAAACGATGTTTCGGCCAATAGCACTTCCCCTGACGATGCGAATTCTGCCAAGCGATGCCAGTTACCTTAGCAACCACTGTAGCAACCTTGACCTTGCAGTCCATTTACTAAGAAATTGCCTTTCCGGTACGAATTCGCCACCTCATGCAGTTTGCAATGGAAACAGTAAATTAAGTTAAACAAAGCATTCTAACACGCGCTTTAGTTCATTCTGTTAAAGCTTGAAAGAACGATAATATATAGTCGATGGAAGGAAATTCTATAGAATTTTAATATATGCATTCACCAGTGCATACCTATTGTCATAAATCTGACTTATTTAAAAGGTAGTTATTTACTAAAGTCACTATATTTACTTTTCGTATTGATTCGATATGTTTTGTATATAAAACTTAATAAGTATCAATTTATTTTATATATAAAACTTAATAAAAATCAATTTGTTTTATATGTAAAACTTATGTAAAACTAAATAAGTGTCACTTTGTTTCGTATGTAGAACTTAATAAGTATCATTTTGTTTTGTATATAAAACTTAATAAATATCAATTTGTTTGATAAGTATCTATCATCGAGGATTTTATGACAAAATACCAAAAAACTCCATAAAATAATAGCCACAAAACTTTATAATAGCATGCGTTCCAAATCTTTAAATCATTGTCTCAGAAAAAACACCAACATCAATGAACCGGTTTCATTCTTGTTACGGTCAGTTAGAGAAGCTTCAGGGAAGACAGTGTCTACACAAATAATTTACTACCAAGTAACATTTTGTTATATATTATTATTGAAAACGAATATACAAAATGCTTTTTTCTTCTTCTATATAATAAAAGGCAATGTCTGTGTGTCTGTCTGTGTGTCTGTGTGTCTGTCTTATACACTATACGTTTCGCGACCGCGCGTCGGAGAGCTACGAAATTTGGCAATCGGAGACCCGGGGGGGAGGGAAGGGGACACGTGAAAACCGATTTTTAAAATTTTAATTATTTTTTTATTTATTTAATGTTTTATGCGATTTCGACCGTTTTTTGCCCTTTTTGCCCTTTTTTCTCCACGATCCAGACATCGTAGAAAAAAACAAATTACACCATCGGAAAGAGCAGAGAATTTTGAGTAAAAATATATCAATTTCAAATCTGAATTTCGATTTCTAATATTTTTTAAAGATTTTAAAACAAAAGTCACTTTTTGCTCAAGAAAACGATTTTTGGTTTTTAAATTCTCGCATCGTGAAAAGTACTCATAATTTCGACTAATAATTTACATTTTCAGAAAGGTCAAACATCTGGCATTCTTACAAGTCCAATCTGGTCCAGAAATAATGAAAATTGCCTTTAGGATGGCAATTTTAAAGACGCCATGATTTTAAATTTGTCGGCTACCGGCTCAGTTCCTCAACGGCATTTTCCCCCCATCCGCATTAGTTTCTTCCCCGTCTCCATGGAGACCGCGCTTTCGGTTTTAACTGAATTACGAGCATAAGTGTTGTATACATCGGGCGAAATTATTATATTTATATGATATTTTAAATGGATATTTTTAAATGGATATTTTAAATAATTTAAATGATTGAATTATGGTGGTTTGAATTGTGGTGATGTATTTGAAATTATTATATTTATGGATTGGTGGAACGATATGGTTGATTTTTTTATTTTAAATGGATATTTTAATTTATGGATATTTTAATTTATAGATATTTTAAATGGATATTTTAATTTTATGGCTATTTTAAATGATGGAACGATGGAACGAGGATGGTGGAATTAAGAGCCTAGCATATGGTCGTTATAAATTTAAATTAGCGCGCGGGAAGTTAGCGCGCGAGAATTGCACTCGGTAGGCCTGGGTTCGATTCCCGCCACTGATGCGGAGTACGATCACCTTAAACATATGGGTCGATAATTCCTTCCGAGAGGTTGGTGGCAGGGAAAGGAGGGTACGGTCTCTGTGGATGCCTCCCCCACTGGGTCCTGGTCCAAATTGGGTGAATAAAAAGAAAGTTATGGAGATTGTCGCGGAGGGCGCGGTAGCCCAGTGGTTAGCGTGCGGGAATTTCACTCGGTAGGCCCGGGTTCGATTCCCTCCACTGACAAAACTGCTGCCGTGTTCACGCGGAGTACGATCACGTTAAACATGTGGGTCCGTAAGTCCTTCCGAGAGGTTGGTGGTAGAGGAAGGAGGGTACGCACCCTGTGGATGACTTTCCCACTGGGTTCCGGTCTAAATTGGGTGAATAAAAAGAAGGTTATGGAGATTGTCGCGGAGGGCGCGGTAGCCCAGTGGTTGGCGCGCGGGAATTGCACTCGGTAGGCTAGGGTTCGATTGCCGCCACTGCCAAAACTGCTGCCATTTTCACGCGGAGTACGATCACGTTAAACATGTGGATCCGTAAGTCCTTCCGAGAGGTTGTTGGTAGAGGAAGGAGGGTACGGACCCTGTGGATGCCTCCCCTACTGGGTTCCGGTCTAAATTGGGTGAATAAAAAGAAGGTTATGGAGATTGTCGCGGAGGGCGCGGTAGCCCAGTGGTTAGCGCTCGGGATTTGCACTAGGTAGGTCCGGGTTCGATTCCCGCCACTGCCAAAACTGCCGCCGTGTTCAGGCGGAGTACGATCACGTTAAACATGCGGGACCGTAAGTCCTTCCGAGAGGTTGGTGGTAGGGGAAGGAGGGTACGGTCCCTGTGGATGCCTCCCCCACTGAGTTCCTGTCTAAATTGGGTGGCACTTCCTGGTAGGTCGTTCCTTCTGGTAGGTCGCGCCAGCGAGTGTGCCACGGTTAGAATTTGCCACGGTCAGAATTTTCAAGGGTAGCGAACAGGCTGGTCGCCAAAGGCGGCTAGTAAATAATAAAAGGCAATGTCTGTGTGTGTGTCTGTGTGTCTGTGTGTCTGTCTGTCTTATACACTATACGTTTCGCGACCGCGCGTCGGAGAGCTACGAAATTTTGCAATCGGAGACCCTGGGGGGTGAGAAGGGGACACGTGAAAACCGATTTTTAAAATTTTAATTATTTTTTTTGTTATTTAATGTTTTATGCGATTTCGACCGTTTTTTGACCTTTTTGCTCTTTTTTCTCCACGATCCGGACATCGTAGAAAAAAACAAATCACACCATCGGAAAGAGCAGAGAATTTCGAGTAAAAATATATCAATTTCAACTCTCAATTTCGATTTCTAATATTTTTTAAAGATTTTAAAACAAAAGTCACTTTTGGCTCAAAAAAACGATTTTTGGTTTTTAAATTCTCGCATAGTGAAAAGTACTCATAATTTCGACTAATAATTTACATTTTTAGAAAGCTGAAATATCTGGCATTCTTACAAGTCTAATTTGGTCCAGAAATAATAAAAATTGCCTTCAGGATCGCAATTTTAAAGACGCCATGATTTTAAATTTGTCGGCTACCGGCTCAGTTCTTCAACGGCATTTTCCTCCCATCCGCAGTAGTTTCTTCCCCGTCTCCATGGAGACCGCGCTTTCGGTTTTAAATGAATTACGAGCATAAGTGTTGTATACATCGGGCGAAATTATTATATTTATATGATATTTTAAATGGATATTTTAAATAATTTAAATGATTGAATTATGGTGGTTTGAATTGTGGTGATGTATTTGAAATTATTATATTTATGGATTGGTGGAACGATATGGATGATTTTTTGATTTTAAATGGATATTTTAATTTATGGATATTTTAATTTATAGATATTTTAAATGGATATTTTAATTTTATGGCTATTTTAAATGATAGAACGATGGAACGAGAATGGTGGAATTAAGAGCCTAGCATATGGTCATTATAAATTTAAATTAGCGCGCGGGAAGTTAGCGCGCGAGAATTGCACTCGGTAGGCCTGGGTTCGATTCCCGCCACTGATGCGGAGTACGATCACCTTAAACATATGGGTCGATAATTCCTTCCGAGAGGTTGGTGGCAGGGAAAGGAGGGTACGGTCTCTGTGGATGCCTCCCCCACTGGGTCCTGGTCCAAATTGGGTGAATAAAAAGAAAGTTATGGAGATTGTCGCGGAGGGCGCGGTAGCCCAGTGGTTAGCGTGCGGGAATTTCACTCGGTAGGCCCGGGTTCGATTCCCTCCACTGACAAAACTGCTGCCGTGTTCACGCGGAGTACGATCACGTTAAACATGTGGGTCCGTAAGTCCTTCCGAGCGGTTGGTGGTAGAGGAAGGAGGGTACGGACCCTGTGGATGACTTTCCCACTGGGTTCCGGTCTAAATTGGGTGAATAAAAAGAAGGTTATGGAGATTGTCGCGGAGGGCGCGGTAGCCCAGTGGTTGGCGCGCGGGAATTGCACTCGGTAGGCTCGGGTTCGATTCCCGCCACTGCCAAAACTGCCGCCGTGTTCAGGCGGAGTACGATCACGTTAAACATGCGGGACCGTAAGTCCTTCCGAGAGGTTGGTGGTAGGGGAAGGAGGGTACGGTCCCTGTGGATGCCTGCCCCACTGAGTTCCTGTCTAAATTGGGTGGCACTTCCTGGCCCTCCAAACAGTTACCTTACACTTTACTGGTAGGTCGCGCCAGCGAGTGTGCCACGGTTAGAATTTGCCAAGGTCAGAATTTTCAAGGGTAGCGAACAGGCTGGTCGCCAAAGGCGGCTAGTCTTAAATAATAAAAGGCAATGTCTGTGTGTGTGTGTGTGTGTGTGTGTGTGTCTGTCTGTCTGTCTTATACACTATACGTTTCGCGACCGCGCGTCGGAGAGCTACGAAATTTGGCAATCGGACACCCGGGGGGGAGGGAAGGGGACACGTGAAAACCGATTTTCAAAATTCTAATTATTTTTTTATTTATTTAATGTTTTATGCGATTTCGACCTTTTTTTGCCCTTTTTGCCCTTTTTTCTCCACGATCCAGACGTCGTAGAAAAAAACAACTCACACCATCGGAAAGAGCAGACAATTGTGAGTAAAAATATATCAATTTCAAATCTCCATTTCGATTTCTAATATTTTTTAAAGATTTTAAAACAAAAGTCACTTTTGGCTCAAGAAAACGATTTTTGGTTTTTAAATTCTCGCATCGTGAAAAGTACTCATAATTTCGACTAATAATTTACATTTTCAGAAAGGTCAAACATCTGGCATTCTTACAAGTCTAATCTGGTCCAGAAATAATGAAAATTGCCTTCAGAATCGCAATTTTAAAGACGTCATGATTTTAAATTTCTCGCCGTTCCGCTCGGCGTTCCGTTCGTTTCTCCCTCGCTGAAGCAGGGAAGGTGGTGGGTGGGGACGTCAAGGTGGAGGTGACGTCACGGTTCTAAATAGAGCGCCTTTGCTCTATATAAATTATTATATTTATATTTTAAATGATGGGACGATCTGGATTTTTTAAATGTATATTTTAACTTTTGGATATTTTAAATGGATATTTTAATTTTATGGATATTTTAAATGATGGAACAATGAAACAATGGAATGAGGATGATGGAATTAAGCATATGGTCATTTTAAATTGCAAATTAGCGCGCGGGAAGTTAGCGGTAGGCCCGGGTTCGATTCCCGCCACTGCCAAAACTGCCGCCGTGTTTACGCGGAATACGATCACGTTAAATATGTGGGTCCGTAAGTCCTTCCGAGAGGTTGGTGGTAGGGGGAAGGAGGATACGGCCCCTGTGGATGCCTCCCCCACTGGGTTCCCGTCTAAATTGGGTGAATATGTAGAAAGTTATGGAGATTGTCGCGGAGGGCGCGGCAGCCCAGTGGTTAGCGCGCGGGAATTGCACTCAGTAGGCCCGGGTTCGATTCCCGCCACTGCCAAAACTTACGCCATGTTCACGCAGAGTACGATCACGTTAAACATGTGGGTTCGTGAGTCCTTCCGAGAGGTTGGTGGTAGGGGAAGGAGGGTACGGTCTAAATTGGGTGAATAAAAAGAAAGTTATGGAGATTGTCGCGGAGGGCGAAGTAGCCCAGTGGTTAGCGCGCGGAAATTGCACGCGGTAGGCCCGGGTTCGATTTCCGCCACTGACATGGAGTACGATCACGTTAAACATATGGGTCCGTATGTTTTTCCGAGAGGTTGGTGGTAGGGGAAGGAGGGTACGTTCCCTGTGGATGCCTCCCCCACTGGGTTCCGGTCTAAATTGGGTGGCACATCCTGGCCGTCCAACCAGTTACCAGGCCCGGGTTCGATTCCCAAAATTGCCGCCGTGTTTACGCGGAGTACGAGCACGTTAAACATGTGGGTCCGTGAGTCCTTCCGAGAAGTTGGTGGTATTGGAAGGAGGGTACGGTCTAAATTGGATGAATAAAAAGAAAGTTATGGAGATTGTCGCGTAGGGCAAAGTAGCCCAACGGTTAGCACGCGGAAATTGCACTCGGTAGGCCCGGGTTCGATTCCCAAAATTGCCGCCGTGTTTACGCGGAGTACGATCACGTTAAACATGTGGGTCTGTAAGTCCTTCCGAGAGGTTGGTGGTAGGGGAAGAAGGGTACGGTCCCTGTGGATGCTTCTCCCACTTGGTTCCGGTCTAAATTGGGTGAATAAAAAATAAGTTATGTAGAATATCGCGGAGGGTGAAGTGCCCCAGTGGTTAGTGCGCGGGATTTGCACTTGGTAGGCCCGGGTTCGATTCCCAAAATTGCCGAATAAAAATAAAGTTATGGAGATTGTCGCGGATGGCACGGTAGCCCAGTGGTTAGCGCGCGGGAATTTCACTCGGTAGGCCCGGGTTCGATTCCCGCCATTGCCAAAACTGCAGCCGTGTTCACGCGGAGTACGATCACGTTAAACGTGTGGGACTGCAAGTCCTTCCGAGAGGTTTGTGGTAGGGGAAGGAGGGTACGGTCTCTTTGGATGCCTCCCCCATTGGGTTCCGGTCTAAATTGTGTGGCACTTCCTGGCCTTCCAAGCAGTTACCTTACACCTTTCTGGTAGGTCGCGCCAACGAGTTTGCCACGGTCAGAATTTTCAAGGGTAGCGAACAGGCTGGTCGCCAAAGGCGGCTAGTAAATAATAAAAGGCAATGTCTGTGTGTGTGTCTGTGTGTCTGTGTGTCTGTCTGTCTTATACACTATACGTTTCGCGACCGCGCGTCGGAGAGCTACGAAATTTTGCAATCGGAGACCCTGGGGGGTGAGAAGGGGACACGTGAAAACCGATTTTTAAAATTTTAATTATTTTTTTTGTTATTTAATGTTTTATGCGATTTCGACCGTTTTTTGACCTTTTTGCTCTTTTTTCTCCACGATCCGGACATCGTAGAAAAAAACAAATCACACCATCGGAAAGAGCAGAGAATTTCGAGTAAAAATATATCAATTTCAAATCTCAGGGACAAATTCGAATATTTTTTTATGATTTTAAAGCAAAAGTCACTTTTGACTCAAAAAAAACGATTTTTGGTTTTTAAATTCTCGCATAGTAAAAAGTACTCAGAATTTCGACTAATAATTTACATTTTTAGAAAGGTCAAACATCTGGCATTCTTACAAGTCCAATCTGGTCAAGAAATATTCCGTATTGCCCACAGGATCGGGATTTTAAAAGTTTCCGAATTTCAATTTCTCGGCGTTCCGCTCGGCGTGCCGCTTCGTTTCTCCCCCGCTGAAGGAGGGAAGGTGGTGATGGGGACGTCAAGGTGGAGGTGACGTCCCGGTTCTGAATAGAGCTCCTTTGCTCTATATAAATTATTATATTTATATTTTAAATGATGGGAAGATATGGATTTTTTAAATGTATATTTTAACTTTTGGATATTTTAAATGGATATTTTAATTTTATGGATATTTTAAATGATGGAACAATGAAACAATGGAATGAGGATGATGGAATTAAGCATATGGTCATTTTAAATTGCAAATTAGCGCGCGAGAAGTTAGCGGTAGGCCCGGGTTCGATACCCGCCACTGCCAAAACTGCCGCCGTGTTTACGTGGAATACGATCACGTTAAATATGTGGGTCCGTAAGTTCTTCTGAGAGGTTGGTGGTAAGGGAAGGAGGATACGGCCCCTGTGGATCCCTCCCCCACTGGGTTCCCGTCTAAATTGGATGAATATATAGAAAGTTATGGAGATTGTCGCGGAGGGCTAGGCAGCCCAGTGGTTAGCGCGCGGGAATTGCACTCAGTAGGTCCGGGTTCGATTCCCGCCACTGCCAAAACTTACGCCACGTTCACGCAGAGTACGATCAGGTTAAACATGTGGGTTCGTGAGTCCTTCTGAGAGGTTTGTGGTAGGGGAAGTAGGGTACGGCCTAAATTGGGTGAATAAAAAGAAAGTTATGGAGATTGTCGCGGAGGGCGAAGTAGCCCAGTGGTTAGCGCGCGGGAATTGCACGCGGTAGGCCCGGGTTCGATTTCCAAAATTGCCGCCGTGTTCACGCGGAGTACGATCACGCGGAATAAACATGTGTGTCTGTAAGTCCTTTCGAGAGGTTGGTGGTTGGGGAAGGAGGGTACGGTCCCCGTGGATGCCTCTCCCACTGGGTTCCGGTCTAAATTCGGTGAATAAAAAGAAAGTTATGGAAAATGTCGCGGAGGGCGAAGTACACCAGTGGTTAGCGCGCGGGAATTTCACTGGGTAGGCCCGGGTTCGATTCCCGCCACTGCCAAAACTGCAGCCGCGTTCACGCGGAGTACGATCACGTTAAACATGTGGGTCCGTAAGTCCTTCCGAGAGGTTGGTGGTAGAGGAAGGAGGGTACGCACCCTGTGGATGACTTTCCCACTGGGTTCCGGTCTAAATTGGGTGAATAAAAAGAAGGTTATGGAGATTGTCGCGGAGGGCGCGGTAGCCCAGTGGTTGGCGCGCGGGAATTGCACTCGGTAGGCTAGGGTTCGATTGCCGCCACTGCCAAAACTGCTGCCATTTTCACGCGGAGTACGATCACGTTAAACATGTGGATTCGTAAGTCCTTCCGAAAGGTTGGTGGTAGGGGAAGGAGGGTACGGTCCCTGTGGATGTCTCCCCCACTGAGTTCCGGTCTAAATTGGGTGGCACTTCCTGGCCGTCCAAACAGTTACCTTACACCTTCTGGTAAGGTCGCGCCAGCGAGTGTGCCACGGTTACAATTTGCCACGGTCAGAATTTTCAAGGGTAGCGAACAGGCTGGTCGCCAAAGGCGGCTAGTTATAAATAAATGAAAGGATATTAATACACATTTTACTCCGATTGGAACCAAACCATCAAGTGCTGGCGTATTTTTCAAAACAGACATATCTCAAAATGTCAACTCCATCAGGTGATATGGAATTGGGAATGGAACTGAAAGATGGTGCTTCCGCAATTTTACCATTTAACTGCCATATAGGCCCATGGCAAACGTGTCTAGTGGGATGTAGTTGTCTTGTAGAAGTGAAGATTTTCTTTATCCCTTCACAACGGGATTTCGTCTTCTTTTCCCCTCAATTATAGGGATCTTGACATTTTTTACACGTTAGGAATTTTTCTACGTGTATCATAAATTAAATTTTTTACAAACGAATAAGTAAAGCTTGGTAAGTTATACATTTATTTATGTAAATATTTTACTTGAATTTCATATACTAATTCAAATTGAATTTCCGGTGTATTGTTTTTTTTTTCGGCATATAACGTTTTTAATCTGTTCCATCAGAGAGACAAAAAACCGGTTTTCTACTATAAAAATGAAGTTTCGAAATGTAATTAAGTTATTTGCATTGTAATTAAGTGATTATATTTATATTATTTTGTAACCTTATTAAAATATACAGCATAAAACTTTTTATTTGTTAAATTTGGGTCCGAGTTCTATGTCTTCAGTAATTATTTTATCATGCTTTGCCACTGTTTCCAAAGTTACCATTCTACCACCCAAGCCTACGGACACTGCCAGCAAGTAAACGTTATTTGTAACATATCTCTGGAAATATTTTAGTAATAAGCAAAATCAATCGTATATAATATTTATAGATAATTACAACATTTACCCGAAACTATGATTAAAAATATTTTATGTATCCAATTATATAATATTTCAAATCAATTCTATATCACATTTATAAAATAATAAACCATTTACCCGGAACAACGATTGAAAAAATCTTATGTATCCAACTATATAACTTTTTGAATCAACCCTATGTAATAATTATGGAAGACTACACAAAATTTACCCGGAACTATGATTGAAAAGATCTTATGTATCCAACTATATAATATTTCAAATCAATCCTTTATAATGTTTTTGGAAGACAACAACATTTACCCGGAACTGCAATTAAAAGATCTTACGTATCCAACTATATAATATTTCAAATCAATTCTATATAATATTTCGAATCAATTCTATATAATATTTCAAATCAATTCTATATAATATTTATAAAAGAATGCAACATTTACCAGGAACTACGATTAAAAAGATCTTATGTATCCAACTCATGACTTTCTCTACAGAATACCAAATATTGGTAGTCTTGAAACACAAGTTCTTATAACTACTGAAAACACATAACGTTTACACTGAAAGTACGTAAAATTTTAGTTATCGATTAAAATAAGTATTTACATTTCATGTAATTTACTTTATTATTTCCGGAGATATCGCTCCATATTCAAAAGTAGCATTTCAAATATCCCAAGAAAAAATCTTGATAGCTACTAAACAATTGTGCAATCGTGATAACTACTAAATAATATTTAGTTCTGTTTAAAAGGACTTGCAAAGCAATCATTTATTTGGTTAAAGTGAGCATGATTTGATTTTATATAATTTTTTCCATTTTTGATTAACAACGCTCATTTGAAGAACTGCGCATGTCATTGAGAGTTATGTTGTTTACTTTAAAATAAAAATTAAATGCAACATTGCTACTTTTATAATAATGTTTAACAAAATTATGTTTTTAGAACTTTTATTTTTAAAATTATGTTTCGAAAAATAAAATAAAATTTTATTTTAAAGTCTTTGATATTTATCCATTAGATTACTCGTATCAATTATTAAATTTTCTTAATTTGTTAGAGAGATATATAGCGTTTCATGTGGGAAAAGAACTTCAATATCTTGAGAACGGCATGTGATAATTTCTAAAAAAGGGTTTTCATTTATTTCAGATCAAAAATATTTAAAAATTGCCAAAATTGATAATAGTGACTTTAATTAATTTCTATACATGTTTCCGTTTCTGATCAGAAACATGAAATATAACGCTAACAGCACATGTTAGCGTCTTTGTAAATGATACCATACGCATTTAAAAAAATAATCACATATTAAATACTTTCTTTTCGATATATTTTAATATACAATTAAGTTTTTATAACGTTCTGTCAGATTTTAAAATACCCCTTGGTCTTTCCTTCAACATAAAAGGGGGCTCTGCCCCCTGGTTGCTCCGCTCGCAGAGCTCGCTTCATATCCATCTTTCCTAAAAATTCTACTTTCAAAAATCTCTTTTCTATCCCTGCCTATTTTCCGCAGGAGGGAAAATCAGGGATTTTTCTTAGCCCAGGGAATCCAATAACTGAATTCCTTTTAGTTTGGCATGAAATAGCTCGCTTCGCGAGCTATTTCATGCCAAACTAAAGTTTAAATCGATAAACGATTTAATTCATCGTATTTCCCTATTATTTCGCTAAATATATACCAAATTTCATATTTTTGTATGCTATAGTTCTTACGGTACAAGACATAGAAATCGCTAGAAATGCCAATACGTAAATAAAAATTCACTGCAGAAATGCTTAAAAAGTAAAATATCTCAAAAACTACATCGAAATTAAAAACAAGAAAGATCAATCATGCTTAAAGCATTGATTATGAAGCACTTTCCAACTTCAATGCAATTTTATTTAAACATGTCTAAAATTCAATACATTCCTCGGTAATATTTTAAAACTTATCACAATACTACATTAATTTATTATATTTGAAAACTTAAACATTCATCGAAAAAAATGAACTTCATTCAAATGACGGCATTGAAATATAAATTGCCTGGTTTAAATATCTCTAAAATGCGATACATTCCTCGGTAATATTTTTAAAACTATCATAATACTACGATAATTTATTATATTTGAAAACGTCATCGAAAACAACTGAAATTAATTCAAATGACGTCATAGAAAAAATAACACGCCTGGATCTCTCTATAAAAACAACATTTCTTTCATAATATTTTCCCATTCATTTCATTCATCACAATACTATAATAATTTATTTCATTTAAAAATTAATACCATGGAGCTTCAAGTAATTAAACTCTATGCTTAAAACTTCATCGAAAAAAATCGTCCTTCTCTTTGTAAAATCAATGAATATTTCATTCATACCAGCTATGCAGACTCTATGGGATAAATAATTTTGTGTTAAAGAAATACAGCAATTCTAATACAACTCATTCTACATATTTTGCTGTTTACATTTTACATAAGTGAAAAATAGGCTTCGTTGTAGAAATAATCAAATTTGAATGATCATTTAAACTCAAATATATTGTAATTGCTTTGTTTCAGTATGTAGATGCACAGAATTTAAGCAAAAATAAAGTGGTTTTAGGACGGATACAACACTCAATATGAATTAAAAAGAACTTAAAAAATCACGATTTTGAGACAAGATGGATGGCATATATCATTTTGAAATGGGTGATGTGAGCTTCTCATATCATGGTCACGTGATCGCTTCATATAAGAGGTGTTATTATTATTTTAATTTTTATTTAAAAGCTACTGAATATATTTCGCTGAATTTTTTTTATATATTTTATGGAACAATTTGAATATTACCTAAAATTTTCGAAGTATTTTGTGAATTTTAAATCCGCTTAAAAAATGTTTGTAAAATTAAGTCCCATAGGGCTCAATGTATTTCATTTTTTCAACCCGGGTTCCATCCAAAACTAATTGGGTGGTATTATTCATTTATATTCCCATAGGTCCTACAGACCGTCTGAACAACATACTAAAATTTCATTTTGATTAAGTCATTTTTACGGTAGTTATCGTGCTAACGGACAGATAGACAGGCAGACAGACAGACAGAAGGAACAAAGTCATAAACACATTTCAACTTTGTTGTAAAGTGTTAAAAAATGAACCTGAAAAAATTCACCCATGTAGGTAGACTCGATCTCGCAGCTCAAATATTTTGTCTTTGACTTCGACATTCAATATTTCTTAAACTACACTATACATCAAACAAGAAAGATCAATCATGCATAAGCATTGATTATGAAGCACTTTCCAACTGAAATGTAATTTCATTTAAAAATTTCTAAAATGTGATACATTCAGTGGTGATATCTTTTGCATTATCACAGCACTACAGTAATTTATTATACTTAATTATTTAAAACTGTATCGAAATACAAATCATCTGATTCTTTATGCAAAATCAATGAATATTTCATTCATATAACTTGTATCCCAGACTCCAGAGCTAAATAATTTTGTGTGAAAAAAATTCAGCAATTTTTATGTAATTTATCTTACAATCGCTTGAGATATTTGCATTCTGCATATGTTAAAATCAGGCTTCGTTGAAGAAATAATAAAAGTTTAGGTATCATTTAAAATCACAACTATTGTAATTGCATAGGCACGGAATTTAGACACACAGATAATACACAGATACACAGATAATATATGTGTGTATGTGTATGTACTCAAAGCATTGGAATCGTGCCGAAGATCGGAACTCGAATTTTCAAAGGATCTACACGTTTTGGGACTTCTGGAACTATTTTTAGGAAGACGCCTGTGTGTGTAAGGGTGTATCTGTGTATGTTTCTGTGTGTCTGTGTGGATATTACATCCACTCTAATTGAAAAACTAAACTAATGGACCGAATTTCATACAATTTTGTAGGTATGTTTTTTGTGGGAAATCCTGATGTTCATTAGATTATAGTACGATTCGTAATAAAAGAATCTGCCTTCTTTGCGAAATGGCCGCAGAAATTGCCTTTATCCACTCCAGCTAAAAACTAATGGAACAAATTAAAAAAAAATTGGTGTATAATATTTCAATAACCTACAAGTGATTTATATACCAAATTTAACAAAATTTTGTATATAAATCATTTGTAGGTTATTCTAGTATGATTCGGGAAAAAGGAACGGGCTATTTTTGCGAAATGGCCCGCAAAAATCGTTATATATAAAAATAAAAGACTACGTGTGCTCAATTATATCAATTAAATTCCTATTTTATTTTTGACAACGAAAAGAATAAGACTAACCCCATTACTCTAGGACTAGCCGTTCTTGAGATATTCTAGTTTATTCGCGTTTTCGCTACGCCATCTTTGACAATAAGTCCAGTAGTCAAATGAGAACCAAATTTAAGTTTAACGTGTAAATTCAATGTCATTTAAAATACTTATGGTTGTTATTTTGTGCAGATAAACTCAAATTATTATTGAATAAATAAAGAGAACGAATATGAGTCTACAGGGAAAGACATGTGCTGTCCACATCAGAATTTTTAACAATATTACAACAATGATTTATAGAAGTGAACGGGGATTATTTTCAGGCCATTTCGAAAAAAATGTATGATCTATATTTAAAGATCCATCAAATTTTTGTTGAATAAAATGTTCAACAAATTCAAGCTGTGTACCAAATTTTAACTCTCTAGGGCGTAGGAAAGTGCATTAAAAATGCCATCAAATAAGTATATCATGTAGAGTTATATAAAATTTTAAAAAAATGAAAAATTGTTATCTACCAAATTTATTTTAAAATGTGAAGCCCCTCCAATATGCAAAACGTTTGAATAAATGGAAAGATATTTATTATATAATATATCTCTCTTTTCTTTCTGGAAGATATCCCAAAATCAGAATTTAATTGTATTTGTTTTTCCCTATATTAAATAATTTTTAATTGAAAAACTACTTAACATATTTTACTGAATTTTTTTATATATATTCTATGGGATAATGTGAACATTTCCTAAAAATTTCGAAGCAATTTGTGAAATTTAAATTTACTTAAACAATGTTTGAAAAATTAGGTCCCATAGGGTTCAATGTATTTCATTTTTTCAACCCGTGTTCAATAAAAAACTAATTGTGTGATATTATTTATTTATATTCCCATAGGTCCTACAGACCGTCTGAACAACATACTAAAATTTCATTTTGATAAAGCCATTTTTACGGCAGTTATCGTGCTAACGGACAGACAGACAGAATGAACAAAGTCATAAACACTTTTCAACTTTATTGTAAAGTGTTAAAAACGGTTTATTTCAGCGTGTTTTCCAAAGCTTTTTCTACAAGTGTACCAAATTTCATATTTTTATATGCAATAGTTTTTGCGGTACAAAGCAAAGAATCTCGAGAAACGAGAAATTTGTCAACCAGTGGCAGCGGCGGCAGCGGCGGCATCTACTTTTTTAACACTTTACAACAAAGTTGAAAAGTGTTTATGACTTTGTTCATTCTGTCTGTCTGTCTGTCTGTCTGTCCGTTAGCACGATAACTGCCGTAAAAATGAGTTAACCAAAATGAAATTTTAGTATGTTGTTCAGACGGTCTGTAGGACCTATGGGAATATAAATGAATAATATCACCCAATTAGTTTTGGATTGAACCCGGGTTGAAGAAATGTAATACATTGAGCCTTATGGGGCCTAATTTTTCAAACATTTTTAAGCGGATTTAAAATTCACAAATTGCTTCGAAAATTTTAGGTAGATAATATTCAAATTGTTCCATAAAATATATAAAAAAAAATTCAGCGAAATATGTTCAGTAGTTTTTTAAATAAAAATTAAAATTATAATTACACCCTTTATATGGATAAATCACGTGACCATTATATGAAGATATCACGGGACCATTATATGAAGATATCACGTGACCCACTTCAAAATAAAATACGGCATCCATCTTGTATCAAAATCGTGATTTTTAAAGTTCTTTTTAATTCATATTCAGTGCTGCATCCGTCCTAAAACCGCTTTATTTTTGCTTCAGTTCAGTGAATCAATGTTATGAAACAAAGCAATTACAATATATTTGAGTTTAAATGATCATCCAACTTTGATTATTTCTACAACGAAGCCTACTTTTTACTTATGGAAAAGGTAAACACCAAAATACGTAAAATTAGTTGTATAAGAATAGCTGCATTTCTTTAACTCAAAATTATTTAGCCCATCGAGTCTAAAATATAGCTGATATGAATGAAACAATCATTGATTTTACAAAGAGAAGGACGATTTTTTTCGATGAAGTTTTAAGCAAAGAGTTTAATTACTTGTAGCTCCATGGTCTTAATTTTTAAATAAAATAAATTATTATAGTATTGTGATGAATGAAATGAATGGGAAATTGTTTATTAATGAAATGCTGCTTTTATAGAGAGAGCCAGGAGTGTTATTTTTTCTATGACGTCATTTGAATGAATTTCAGTTGTTTTCGATAAAGTTTTCAAATACAATAAATTATTGTAGTTTTATGATAATTCTAAAATTATTACCGAGGAATGTATCGCATTTTAGTGATGTTTAAACCAGGAAATTTATATTTCAATGCCGTCATTTGAATGAAGTTCATTTTTTTCTATGAAGGTTTAAGTTTTCAAATATAATAAATTAATGTAGTATTGTGATAAGTTTTAAAATATTACCGGATAATGTATTGCATTTTAGACATGTTTAAATAAAATTGCATTGAAGTTGGAAAGTGTTTCATAATCAATGCTTTAAGCATGATTGATCTTTCTTGTTGAAATTTTAAAATAATTCTCGCAAAAGGGAAAGAAGTGAGGTCTCCCGTACTGAGATAATAAATAGACAAACAGAAACACAACCGACAATTTTATTTATGGAAGGTATGACGTCATACGACGGAATTCATGATTTGTATTTCATTGCCTTCCATTTGGCTCATTTTTAACACTTTACAACATAGTTGAAAAGTGTTTATGACTTTGTTCATTCATTCATTCATTCTCTCTGTCTGTCCGTTAGCACTATAACTGCCGTAAAAATATCTTAATCAAAATGAAATTTTAGTATACTGTTCAGACGATCTGTGGGACCTATGGGAATATAAATGAATATCACCCAGTGAGTTTAGGATTGAACCCGGGTTCACAAAATGAAATACATTGAAACCTATGGGACCTAATTTTTCAAACATTTTTTAAGCGGATTTAAAATTGACAAACTGCTTAGAAAGGTTTAGGAAATATGCAAATTATCTCATAAAATATATAAAAAAAATTTCAGCAAAATATATTCAGTAGTTTTCTAAATAAAAATTAAAATAATAATTACATCTTTTATATGAAGAGATCACGTGACCATTATATGAAGAGATCGCGTGACACATTTCAAAATAAAATATGGCATCCATCTTGTGTCAAAATCGTGATTTTTAAAGTTCTTTTTAATTCATATTTAGTGTTGTATCCGCTTTGGTTTTGCTTAAATTCTGTGCATCTACATACTGAAACAACGCAATTACAATATATTTGAGTTTAAATGATCATCCAACTTTGATTATTTTTACATCGAAGCCTAATTTTCACTTATGGAGAATGTAAATACCAAAAGATGTAGAATGAGTTGTATAAGAACTGCTGCATTTCTTTCCGTAAAGCAAAATTATTTAGCTCATGGAGTCTGCATTATAGCTGATATGAATGAAATATTCATTGATTTTACACAGAGAAGGACGATTTTTTCGTTAAAGTTTTAAGCATAGAGTTTTATTACTTGTACCTCCATGGTCTTAAGTTTTAAGTAAAATAAATTATTATAGCATTGTGATGAATGAAATGAATGGAAAAACGTTTATGAATGAAATGCTGCTTTTATAGAGAGAGCCAGGCGTGTTATATTTCGATGACGTCATTTGAATAATTTTCATTTGTTTTCGATGAAGTTTTCAAATATAATAAATTATTGTAGTATTATGATAATTTAAAAAATATTACCGAGGAATGTATCGCATTTTAGAGATGTTTAAATAAAATTGCATTGAAGTTGGAAAATGTTTCATAATCAATGTTTTATGCATGACTGATCTTTCTTGTTTAATATAGAGAGATACTGTGAAGAAAGGTGGAAAGTGAAAAATGGTTAACATTTTTAAATAAATAAAGGTTAATAAAAATTAAATTATTATTATCTAAAAACTTCAGGAGTATCTAGCTATTGAAATGCAGCCAAACTTAATAGAAATAACCTGGATATGCATAGTATTAGACGTTTTAATAATGTGGGTTGCTTTTAAATTCTTAGCACCTTCTCATACTATAATATACTATAGAGGAAGTATTTTTTTCACGAAGATTTTCGAATTTGTAATTTTGATGCCAATATATATTTTAAGACCTCATGAACACGTTTTGACTATTTTTGGAGTGATGTCCGTCGGTCTGTCTGTCTGATATCTGTGGTCGATTTCTTGCGTATGATAGCAGCCACAAATATAAATCGATTTTCAAGGAACTTTATATCCGGCTTCATTATCAAAAAGTCTAGAACTGGATACAATTCTTATTTAAATTCGAACGAAAATTTCGAAATTTATTCGAAATTTTATATTTTTTTAACATGGCAGTAAAAGAAAAAACTTGACAAAATCATGCAAAAAAAAGGTTTATTTACGGCTCAATGATCACGGGATTTAATAGTTTTAATCGTTGCTGTAAAAAATAGTCGCTATACAGTTTATTTTGTTTGTGACGTCATTAGCCCCCTTGGGGGCAAGTAACCCCCCCCCGGTGATACATTGCCATGTATAGCATCAATCGAAAGATTTTTTCAAGCCCTTAAAGTGAAGGGTGACACTCTGCGGTTGTAATCATTTGAATCCACTATACCGATTTTTGATTTTTTTTTTTTTTTTTTTTTTTGTAAAATTTAAAAAAAAAAAAAAAAAAATTTTTTTGGCATGAGAAAATCGAAAATCGAGTTGAGCCACACACCAGCTAATTTTTTGTATACGTCGTAGAAAGGGATTCAAGACGTAATGAACAGGGGATGGTGAGACCGTGACCCCTAACTTTAATTATGAATACGATTATATAATAGCAACGCACAAATGTGTGCAGCTGCATTGAACAGCACCTTAACCGTTTGCTTACGGGTGGGACAGCGTCTATCCCAAACGAAAAACCTCTCAAGACAGGTATTTGACATACCCTATCCCAAACAGTTCGATCCCCCTTTGCATTTTACTAAATTATTTTTACCCCCTAAAATATTTTACTATTAAAATTTGAAAAAATAAATAATTAAAGCTACTTAAAAATGGATTCTGTTATGAGAAAATCGAATTGAGCAACATTCCAATTAATTTCTTTTTTAATTTAGGGTAAGGTACAAAATTAAACGGGGTCACCCAATTATCCAAAATATTATTTTTGAGTGAAACACTACACATACAAAATATCGTAAAAAGTAGCGGCGAGGTTTAATTCCTAAAATATTAATCCTAACCATATACTTGCGATTACAAAGTGTTTAAAATCAGATGAAGAATTTTATGAAAACAGTTTCAAAAACGTGATATTTATGGGGAAATACAATGTCTAACTTTTATTACGCATGCTTCTTTGAAAAAAGTTCAAAATTGCCCAATATTCTTCATATATTCATTCTACTGCAAAATTTGTGGAAATCTAATTAATAAAAAAGTTCACCAAAAGTAAACTTTTTTCTAATTTTTACTTCAAAATCTCCTATGGTACTATGACAGAATTTTGAACGTTTTTCTTTTTAACTCAATCCGTGATAACCTACGAACACAGAATTTGATATTTTTAACCTATTTTTTAATTCCTCTATCTATTAAGGCCATATCACATTCAAGAACTTTTAGAACAACCTACTAATTCAGACAACTTTTCCACCAATTTTCTGGCAAAAAAGTTGGTGATAGGGTTGTCGGACAATTGAAGAAGTTAGGCTAAATGAAAAACTGCGAGTGAAAGCATTGTATTTTTATCACTTTTTTGGCGAGAAATATACAGTTGTGTATTTTGCAACATTGCGGTTAGGGTTACAGCAGAGTGTTTACAGCTTGGCAATTCGTCTGCTTTACATTACATGGATATTATAGATCGATTTTGCATTGAAATCTATAAAATTTTAATTTAGCCTGATTTTTCGCCCAACTATGGGTTTCGGATTATTTTATAGCAGGTATTTAACCATATATATATATATAAAGGTATTTATATAAACATATAACATATATACTAGTTGTAATTTTACTTACTCGTTGAATTGCTACAAATTAGTTTTTATTGATAGGTACTCGACATATTCTATACAGCAAACACTACATCTATTGGAAACAAATAAGCAATTATCCAATATTTATGAAATACTTGAAGTTGAATGAGCTGCTAAATTTATATCAACCATTACGCTACAGATTAGTTTGCTTTCAATGATCATCATTCTTCATAGTTCACGTTCTGCAATTAACTACTATAAAATACATTTATTGTGTTCAAAATTTTTTTGATACTTAACTTAAAATTATTTACATTTTAGAATCTTGGACATTTTTTTTAAACATTGTTTACAATTTAACAACCGATATTTAGACCTTGAAATTATTTTAATCACAATGTCATGTATTGTCATGTACAAATTTATGATATGAAAATTTAAAAAGCGTAAATTTATATTTCTGATGAAATTCGAATTACGTTAATTTTCAAAGTTCAAAGTTTTTGTATCTAAAAAATTAGCACAGGAAGTAAAGTTTAAATGTTAAATGCTATCCTCAAAACTTTGAATGTTGAATACACAGGTTTAAAGCTAATGAACAACTGTTCTTGATTATTAAACTCCTTTGTACCCATACATAAATTATGTTTCTTACATAATGACAGTGCTCATATTTTAGTTATTAACTTTATAAATAAACAGTATTGCATGCATAACTTCAAGTAAATTGTAAACGTTTTAACATTACAATTTCGGAGATCACATACAAACAAAAATGTATACAGAATGTTATTCAAACACAAGAAAAATTTAGGAACAATACATGATAATTTCAAATCAAATTTTTACTATATAGGGCAATTTTTATAACGGGTTCAGAAATAAAATAGCATATCTGATATAATAAAAAGATCGGCTGAAATATTGCAGTACACGTTTATTTCTCATCAATGCATTTAACATAATCCCAGAAGCGTTCAATATTGTGAATATAAATAGCATCAACATGTTATAAGTCAATTTATGATCATGCAACAGAATATAAACGAAAAATATACAAAACATACCTGTTTAAAAGTGTATTCCAATCGCTCATCTTTAAAACTTTTAATAAATAAAATATTACATCGATATGCAAATCAAAATCGGCTTAATTCGTCATACCATGCTGGCAAACTTGTTGAATACGCTTCTTCCAGGAAAGAAATATAAATAATTCCATCTTAAATAGTATAAACTCATCTGAAAATATTGAACGATGGAGAAATTTCTACGTTCTTGTTTGGCCACGTTGCTCGTAGATTTCAGGCCATAAAGCAACTTTGCCAACCTGTTCACTACACTTGATATCTCCGCTGCTCATCGCTGATTGGCTGGTTGTTGAAAAATTGTCCCAAACGAACAACTTTTTCTGCTCGGTCCAGAAAAAGTTGTTCAGAGTTGTCCCAACTTTTTGCGCTTATCACACACACGTTTTCTCCCAACTCGGGGTAAAAATTGTTCAAAAAGTTGGTTGTCCGAAAAATTGTCTGAAAAGTTATTGAATGTGATACGGCCTTTAGTGTTAACTAAAAACATTTTTACGCTGGTATATATTTCCATGAACGGAAATAAATTGGAACTGTATTCTACGTAGCATGCTCAAAAATTGATTTTGAAGAGTTGCAACAGAATATATATATATATATATATATTCTGTTGCAATATATATATATATATATATTATATAAATAATTGAATAAAGAGGATGAGTGTGTTTACGGGGTTGCAGAAGGTCAAGGGGGATTGCGATCCCTTTTCCTGGTTTAAGCATACTTTTAATCCTAGGAAACACTCCCAGAAACCACTGCACGCCCGAAACAACAATCAACAGTACGCAAGGGGAAAATTACAGAATCTCGAAAGGTGAAAGCAAAATTACAATGAAGTCAAGAATAAAAAGAAGAAATTCAAACCAACCATATGTGAAGGGCAAAAGAGCGAGTACGAGTAGAAAATACGATCTGTGTGGGTTGCGAAGTCAAATATAGAGATAGCCAATTGCTTACAAATGCAGTAACACGGAATTGTGGTTACAGGTTATCTAAAGTGTGAGTGGAGTTGTATTTTAACAATTCTTCAAAATTAGCATAATTTTCTTCACTGTATTTTTTACAATGCGCATCATAATAGTGTTTGATGAATCGTGCAGGATAAGATTGTTTTATAGTCCTATTTACTAATTTTTGTAAGCATTTATTAATCTGTTGCTATATTCAATTCTTTATATAATACATATATATATATCACACACAAGGCTTGGATAGAGCAGCAATTGCGCCTTACTATTTCTTGGATCTTTGTTTTACATTCGTGATTGTATATATATATATATATATACAATCGTAGTTTTTGAATTTTGTAGAGACGGGTTATAGGGTAGTTTCTTTTGTTAAAGCATAGAGAAATTGAACTGGTTTTTCGTGTATCTTTCAATTTGAATATTTGTATTTTTGCTGTGGGTTTTTGCTGTTCGGTATTGATGGTATTAAAGCCATTCCATGTATAAGTATCGGCTTCCGGGAGTGTCGCCATGGCATAAAGCATTTGGTCAACCGGAGAGTGGGGGTCACAACTCCTCCCGGCCACTTGTGATACTTTTCGTCTTTCGCATTCTTCTATTGCTTTTCAGTTTTTAGGTATTCCTTTTGGTAAATATATATATATATATATAATAAAAGTTTAAAAATCCAATGAAAGAATAGAGAGAATTTTCAACTCAAAAAACCAAAATATTAATTATTGAATTAATTATTTTTTTATTATTTCTTTCTATTATATATATATATATATATATATATATATCATACCAGAAAAGTAGACAAGTAAATGGAAGCAATATACCAAAGTATGGCTGGGGGGGTTGTGACCCCCACTCCCCGGTTAAGCAAGCTTTTCGTCTAGACAAGACACCCGGTAGCCGATATATTGCACAAGAAATGAATACCGAAGTATCAAAATTTAAAAAGATGTAAAAAGAGGTACCAGAACATGAAAACGTGGAACAACCCACAAGACATGTAATCCAAAATCTGCATTAAAGTGTCTTAATTCCACAATTTAAAAGGCAATAAGAATTAAAAAGCATAGATTATAAACACATAATCAGATACTGTACTATGACCTCAATACTTCATTCAGCAAGACGAATACGTACCAATCTATCCACACGTCTATATTTATCATATAGGAAAGTATACACGGCATTAACCTGTGTAAGGAAGGCACTGACACCCAGTCGTGATCAACTCTTTACCGGTTCTGTATCTAAATATATACGGTAATTTTCAGTTACGGTTAAACCATAAAATCCGCATATGATGTTGCTCAGAAAACGCTTCGGAAATCCTTGTGTAATTGAACCATGGAGGAAGCCAATATCGCTGTTATAACGATCATTAATGTTACTGTTTATTCTTTTGCTTCGTATAAGTTGGCTCAATATTATGTTTCTGTACACATTCCGATGTAAACATGAATTCCAAGAAACAATGTAATTTATTTCAAATTTAAAATCTCTACGTTTATCGTAGAGTCGAAATCCAGTGGAACCATCAGGTAGTTTGTATAGAGACAAATCTAGAATATTAAGACTTTTATCTTGGTTGTACGGAGTTTCTGTTAACGTTAAACATTTTGGATAAAATCCAAAATCCAATGAAAAATGTGCGTCATTGCAAGCAAAAAGGATGTTGTTGTTGTTGAGACCCAAACCGTCCGACCTACCAGAAAGGTGTAAGGTAACCGTCTGGACCGCCAGAAAGTGCCACCCAGTTTAAACCGGAACCCAGTGGGGGAGGCATCCACAGGGACCGTACCCTCCTTCCCCTACCACTAACCTCTCGGAAGGACTTACGGACCCACATGTTTAACGTGATCGTACTCCGCATACGTAAGCAAAAAGGATGTGTAATTTCTGGTATTTTATAACTTTCACACCTATATTACATATTTATTTATAAATATATATATACATATACATATATTAGAAAGATATAATAACCAATTCAAGTAATTACGAAATATTGAAATCAACGAAGCAGTTAAACCACGACCACAATGCCGAAGAAAGAAATATACAGCAGTGGCTTAATTTTGAAAATTAATTAGACTAGTAGTCTAGACTGTTCCGGTCTGTGCATCTAACTCTAATTACTAATTAACCCAAACACATGCTTGTTTCAGAATTGGTAATAGTGAGCTACTATAAATGCCAATGCACAGACTATATATATATATATAGTCTGATAGGATGCAGATTTCTGGATGAGCCTTTGCAGCCTGTTTAACACCGCTGATTAAGCGAAGTCATACTTTATATAAAATATTGTTTTAACATATTATTGGTATATGGGAATAACTCAAATTTTTTTACTTTCAAATTAGTCAATAGACTATATATATATATATATATATATATATATATATATATATATATATATATATATATATATGCAAATGACACGTGACTGTCTCACAAGTACCGCCATCTGAAATTCTTCCTTTGATTCACTCCAGGGAAGACAGGAATGAAAAGCAAAACAAATGAATGGCTGTGCTCCAATCCAATTCTCTCTCATCGTTATTCTCGCAGTGAGTTTCGCCAGGGGAAATTCATTGACCATGGGATCTTCAATTTGTCTCTCTTAATGATTCTGCAGTTGCAGCACAGCGGGCTCCATTATATTCGTTTGAAAGTAAAAAAGAAGTTTGACAAACTACAGGGAAATATTACTCCCTATTATAGTAGCACATGTAGTACAGTACTGTCCAATTTATCTCGAGCGGACGTCTACATATAGTACAGTACAGTTCAAAATATCTCGAGAGCACGTCATTCCCACCTATTCATGTTTTATATCTTTAACATTCCTTTGTATCGCAATCAGTAACAGAGCATATATCCTTTTACTCGTATAAAGCTTTTTGTTTGCAAATTGTTCTTTTAAAGTATTCTTTAATTCTTTAAAAATTATATAAGTTGGCAGAAGGTCAGTCAAGAAGCCTGGAAGGAATCGTCTGATCAACATTCTTAATTATCTTTGAGATGAGATTGAGGATGAGATTAAGAATGAGATTGAGGATGAGATTAAGAATGAGATTGAGGATGACATTGAGAATGAATGGAGATGAGATTTGAAGAATTGAATTGAGACTTTTAAAGCTAGTAATGGTCATACAACATCCATGGCATCCATGCTACACACGTCTGTAGCAGATAATTCGCAATTTAACCCTTTAAGCGTTGTTGACGAGTTGAACTCGTCATGCATTGCACTACCACTAAGCGGGTTTGACGTGATAGACTCGTCATGCACTTCTAAAGCAGAGACTCCTGCGTGTTTGACGGAAATAACACGTCATATGATTTTTTTTATGAGATATTAACTGTGTTTACAAACCTTTACACTTGATGGCAGTAGTAGTCCTACAAACTAAATTTTATCAGAGACAGTATTTCATAAACGGGTGTAAAATAAAAACAGTTTTGTTGGGATTTCACATTCAAAGCAATGGCAGTTTCAAATGCTTTCAATCTAATTTCAGCAAAGCGTAAGTTATCTCACATCCTAAAAAAAAAAAAAAAAAAAAAAAAAAAAAAAAAAAAAAAAGAGCCAACTAGGCGATGTTATACATCCAATAAAACTGGCAAGACGCTTAGGAAAGAAACCAGGACATGGTGTCGAGACTGTGAAGTTGCTCTTTGTTATATTCCATGCTTTAAAATTTAGACACCAAGAGTTACTATTAGAAATTGGAATTGTATGGTTTTTATTTACTTGTCTGTTACTATACATGTTTATTTGCTTATCTATTATTGTACAGTAAATAATTTCAACAAAACACCTTCTCATTCAATGCGCAATCAATGGGAGAAAAAAAACTCCCCACTGTAGCGCGCGCGAAGAGAAATAAATGACACGCTTAAAGGGTTAAGACGACTATAAAATGCAGACTACATATTTTCAGAGGACTATAAATGTCATTATAAGATCATAAAATGATTCTTTATAGCGAACATTTGATATATTTACATATAGTTACATATATTTTTGCACCTTTCTAATGGGCAATGTTGCAGAAAAGCTGTTAAAAAATATGATATTGATGACGAAACCAATAGATAAAAATCAATTCCCAGGTACAAATATGAAATAAATTAATGAAACTCATAGCGCTATACGAAATATTGAGAAGCAAGGATAAAAGAGCGAAAATATCGAGACTTATTTTCAATAAAAGGATTATGATAAAAGAAAAAAAAAAGAACTTTCTAAAATTTTAAATTATATTCTAATAATCTATAGTCCAATACATAAATTTAAATTTTATACAAAAATCAACTTTGCGGTTTACATATCTGCGACGGAAATCAAAGAGATACATGCATAAATACACAGATAGATAGTCTGACAAATTTTTTTTAGCTCATGCTAACAAAAATGACGAATTTCTGGTTTACTTCTCCCTAATAAGTATGATTTATTTTTTGAAACTTATATCTACAAAACCGCAATTAAGCCTTACAGATTTGATGTTAAACATTTTATGCTAAAGATTTGATGCTGCATTTAAAATAGCATTAAAAATGTGTGTGTATGTGTACTTTAGTGTGAAAGAAAAAATATATTTGCTTCTTGTAAAATGCCATGTGTTGTTCTTCATTCACAATGTACTTTCAGTGAAATCGAAACTGCAATGCAAATAAGAGGAAGTGCAAGTTATTGGCTGGGTAGTAAATAAGGCACGATATTCTAAATCAAGAGTTTCTAGATTCTTAAGGTAGGAGCGAAAGTGAAAAGTCAAAGAGATTTTGTTGATGTGTGAAGCTTCAACTTATAACATTTTAAGCAACAAGATTGAGTATCCGTCCAAAAACTGATCAGGAAGACCAAAATCGATTTGCATTCTTATACAAAATAGCGTATCAAGAAACTGGCAGTTTCTTATGGCTTTTCAGTTCGCCAAATTAACCAAGAATTAAATAAGTCTGTACAGCAGAATCAATAATAAACTAGTTCACAACGTAAAATACAAGCCAACGGCCCTACCGTACTGAAAACACCGGATCTCGTTAGATCACCGAAGTCAGGCAGCATCGGGTGCGGTTAGTACTTGGGTGGGTGACCACCTGGGAACACCGCGTGCTGTTGGAACATTTCGGACGCGGTAGCTCAGTGGTTTGCGCGCTGGATTTGCACGCTGCCACAACTGCCGCCGTGTTCATACTGAGTACGATCACGTTAAACATGTGGGTCCGTAAGTCCTTCCGAGAGGTTGGTGGTAGGGGAAGGAGGGTACGGTCCCTGTGGATGTCTCCCCCACTGGGTTTCGGTCTAAATTGGGTGGCACTTCCCGGCCGTCCAAACGGTTACCTTACACCTTTCTGGTAGGTCGGATGGTCTGGGTCTTAACAACAACAACAACGTAAAATGCAAGCCAACGGCCCTACCGTGCTGAAAACACCGGTTCTCGTTAGATCACTGAAGTCAAGCAGCATCGGGCACAGTTAGTACTTGGGTGGGTGACCACCTGGGAACACCGCGTGCTGTTGGCACTTTTCAGCCGCGGTAGCCCGGTGGTTTGCACGCTGGATTTGCACGCTGCCACAACAGCCGCCGTGTTCATGCGGAGTACGATCACGTTAAACATGTGGGTCCGTAAGTCCTTCCGAGAGGTTGGTAATAGGGGAAGGCGGGTATGGTCCCTGTGGATGCCTCCCCCACTGGGTTCTAGTCTAAATTGGGTGGCACTTCCCGGCCGTCCAAACAGTTACCTTACACCTTTCTGGTAGGTCGGACGGTCTGGGTCTCAACAACAACAACGTAAAATACAACACAAATAAAGACGAAAGAGCATACGTATGTGTCAGAAACCATCTGGATTTCCTTCTTTAATGCAACAATAATCGACCTGAGGGCCCAGAAAACGTTCTAGACATATGTCTGCTAAATTGATAATGGCTAAACGATAGATTTCAAAATAATGGCGCCACCTCATCTGACAAAAGAGGAATAAATCTAGAAAAATTGAAAAAAAGGGAGAAAATGAACATGAGAAGCAAAATGCAGAGAGTATGAACACAATAAAACAAAAAATTGACGTGCATAAGCCATATCTCCACGAAATATAGAGTCATTGACAAATTATTAATTAGATTATACTTGTTGCACCAAAGAATCGATACGATTTCCGAAATGTACACGTGTTTATTTGCCTTTATTTGTGTTGCATTTTACGGTGAAAACCAGTTCTTTATTATATAAGCCTGTCTCAAAACGTCCCTTTTATGGGAAACTATAAACATCAGCCAATGTAAGGTGCATAAATCTTATTTGAAAATCACCACTAACATAGCGACAAAAACAAAAAAAATTGCAGTGTGTAAAAAGCCGTAAGGCATGAAAAGACCAATGGAGATGTTGTTTAGCAACGAAAAAAATTAATTTGCATGCACCTCATGTGTCCGAATATTTTTGGCATGGTCAAAGTGGATAATGTAGAGCAAACCAAAATGGCATAGGGTTTGTAATGGAATTGGTCTGCTTTGGTTTTATTCAAAAACAAGCAGGTTTCTTTCGTATCAAGACATCTAAATGACATTATGTATCAGCAATTGATATATAATTTTTCCTGCCTATCGCTGAATATATATTTGGTAAAGACTGAATTTTCCAACATGATAACGCTTCCAACATGATAACGATCCTTTTCACAAAGCAAAATCTACGGCATCTTGATTCAAATATAAAAAGTATAACTCTTGCTCTGGCCATCTTAAAGCTCATTTAAATCCTTTAAAAAGCTAGTGGTATGTTGCACCTCGTAATATACTTACAAATAAAGTTCTGTTGTTGCTTAATTAAAATTTCAAACCTTGGAGAATTGGTACTATACTGACCCTACGGCTCTTTAGAACTCAATAATTTAAATGGCTAATCACGTTTAAGTACTAGTAAAATCAAAAGACAAGTCAACAAACTACTGACATAATTTTATAATAGCGCTTACTATTTCTTGGCCTGTTTCTATGTAGTTATAGCACAGTGCATGCAATTAATTTATACAGTTGACTGCATAATTTCGAACTTGTTTAATATCTGCCTCAACCAGCTGTTATAAATCCTGCCGTATGTTGTCTTTTTTTATTTTTGAATATTATGCGTATCATGTGTAACAATAAATGTTCTTACTCCTTAAAGAAGCTTATTGGCGGTTTAGAAAATTATTATATTCCGTATAGCGATTACCTGAAGACACTGTATTGTGATTTACCGCCAAATCCCTCCAATTTCTTATCAGTGAAAATACTTAAAACTGAATTGAAAATATTAATATTAGTGATTAAAGGCTTCTTTTCAACTTTTTAAATTTATATCTTTATCGAATTGAATTTTAAATTTACCTTTACAACATTATTTATATTTTCAAACATGAGCTTTACAAAAACGTGAGACCAAACTCTTGACATTGCAGGACCAGATCGATTTGATCAGTTAAATTTATCGCTAAAGTTTACTTTATTGTTTTCAAAAACGTCGACTGAATGATCAAATTTATGTAGGTGGCATATACATTATTTCCACACCTTTACTGCATCGGCATACACACTGTCTGGCTGTTTAACTGGACACTTGCTATTGAGGACTGGTATGTTGGCAACTTCCGACTCATAACTGACCGACGGGACTGAGAATTCTGGTCAACCCATTACTAGTAACTCATCTCTTGTGAATTCAACCAAGGACTGACCTTTTCAGCTGTGTAACATTTTCACACATGCCTCTACAATAAGCTTTCCTACTTGACTTCTGTGTTTCTTGCATGGTCGTTGCTTCTGTCCTCATCAGTAAGGCTGGTTTAAAGGCAGGAATTTGATTGGATATTGATTCTTCCATTACTGACGTCAATGGTTATGGTTGGGCCCGGAAATGTGGGCTGAACCTCTTCAGATTCTGAGTCTCCGTTACGTGCTGGTTTCAAAGCAAATTAATGAATTCATGTGCCATAAATACTGTCCAAGTTTAATGTCAATGCAGACGCCGTTTCATTTTGTTGGTATTTAAATATGCTTTACTAAGTTGCCAGTATTATACTTTACTAGCTGATAGCACTCATGTTTATTGTTTATTTCTAACATTTATAAAACATTAAGCATGCTATTTACTTTTTGTAATAAAGTGTCAATGCGCAGTAGTTTTACATCTACAGCCTTTAAATTTGAATTATAATACATATTTAATTTTTATTATGATAATCGAATATTCAATTCACTAATGACTCACGTTAGTATTTCTAAGGATGTCATCTTGATTCATCCGATTATTTCAGACGATCGCCCAATTGTTTACCAATTCGTTAACTGTTAAATGCTAATAACTATATTAAATACTAATAAATAAACTGTTAAAAATAATAAACTGTTAAATACGACTATTTGTAGTGGTGCTTGATAAGGATAACTGCCAAATAATCATATGCAATTTTCAGATATCTCTGAAGATATCTCAAAATTATATTTTCTTGATTGGTATTTTTATTATATACCAGATTAATGACATTTATATGTGGTATGTGTTATTGTTTGAATTCTTCTCATTCTTACTAAGCTGCTCCGAACTCTATAAATTTCAACTGCAGTACAATTAGTATTCAATCATCAACAGAAATTTTGATTTTGTCTTGTTTATATAGTGTAATCCTTCTTTCGTTATTCTAACATATAACATATTCTTTTACAAGTTTTGTAGTAACTATAAATTGTTATATTTATATACTTTACTTTACGTCCACCTAGATTACATTGAACTTTGTTTGAAAGTTACTATACTCTTAAAAGCATTGTCTGCTATGCTATAATTTGCTGTAGAACTACTCACTTTACTATGATTTCCTTAAAAGCACTGTTCTTTTAAATTGAATAATACGTTATTATTTAGTGCTTAGTCTATCTTTTGGGAAAGAGTTAGAAAGCTGGACTTCTAATCAACTTGATTTTCTTTCTTTTCACGTTTAAGAAATGTACAATTTAAAACATTAAGAATTACTACTAGTTTCTTAGTAATAAAACTACGTTTTATACACCGTGTATTTCACGAAAAGTGAGAGAAAGAATATATCATCAAAGGTTCGTCATTGAAGTGAAGTGAACTATAAAAATAATTAAAAATAGAAGACAATTTAGCTATTATAGTTTCAACCCCTCACCTCCCTGGAAGTGATCATTTTACAAAAATTAAAAGTATAAATTTTTATATCCTTCCCTCCCCACAAATAGAAAAGTCAATTGCTAAATATTTTCCCATGCTTATTTAGGGCAAAAGAAATTTACCCGGTACAATTTAATGAAAAATTCGCCAAGATATTCCAATGATTGTTATTAAGTATTTTTCGTTGGATTGAAAGGGAGCAGCAACAAATAAATTATTGAAAATTGAATGGTAATACATTTTAGCTGGCTTTTTTCATGTTTCAAATAGATTTGTTGATTCCCCTGCATACTAACTTTAATAGTAAGCAAAGCTATTCATATTTTCAGTCAAAGTAAAATGGAACATGTCAAATATTTTAATTATCGATATCTCAGCGAATTTTTTTATCAAAAGGTACCGGGTAAATCACTTTTGCCCCAATTAAGCACAACGAAAATTTTACCAACATTTTTTTTTTTGTATCGAAAACCGTATAAAAAATATAATTTTGCAATTTATAAAATTATCTGTTCTGATGAGTGTGAAACTACTATAGATAAATTCCGTTTGCTGATTTTCTTTATCGTATTTCACTTTGCTTCTACAACGAACAGTTGGGTTTATGTATTTTTCTTACACTCTTCGTGAAACACTCCGTAGATTACATAAATAGGGATAGTTTCCGTTGCCCCCCCCCCTTATCCCTTCAGCATCTTCCTACAGTTGCATAGTTTCTACAATCAATATCAACTGCAAGAGTTTGCTTTAATGTACTTAAACTATATTTCTACATAAACAGAAATGTTAGACATTGATCCGACATGGCAGTGAAAAAACTCGTATCTGGTTCGAAAATATTAAAGTCTCGGACCTGTGAAACTATTATTTCTTAGACATATTCAAAGTCATAAATCGAAAGATTCTACTCGCTTAGAAGTAAAACTACACGTTCTTTCTGCACTTCGAAAATTTAGAATATTTTTTCGTGAATGCTACGTTAATATCCATTTATAACTTATGAAAACATGGACCTCGTTCTTCCCAACCCAAAAGTTTTTTTTTTAACTTTGCCGAGACATTGCCCGAACTAACTTTTCAAAGAAATGTGTCCAGCTACTGGTTCCCTATCTGATTTATCCTGACGAAAAATGTTCTTTTCCGCCTTTAAAATCAATTGATACTTTATTCGAGCTTTTCAAGGTGTTGCCTGAAGAAGAGTTTATATTTCATATCTATAATATTTTCATACATTTTAAAAAATATATTTAGCTGTTTTGTTAATAACTTGTAAAGTATTAACTTATGATTTTCATTTTAAAATAACATTCAGAAATATAATAAAAATAAATATTATTTAAAAGCAACTGGCAAATTGGTTCTCAAACGTACCTGCTTAAATAATGTTATGTTTGCACACATAGCATTAGACTGGAGGTTAAAGCCATTCTGGCTAGGGACTCCGTACTGCTGCACATTATGGATGCGTTACCTATCATATTAATTTTACCATATACATTATCTTAAAAAATCATGACTTCATACGTGCGGGTCATGCAATATAATATAAAATGAGTTGGAATGCCTAGATCAAGCTAGATCTTGCGCTAGCCATTTTTAGGGGTATTTAGCTACAAGCATTTACATGTAGCCGCAGATACTAAAACATAAGCCCCATATAATATAAGTCGCATATTAATTAATACAAAATCAGCGAAATTCTCTTATTTATTGAAGAAAATTAACTATAATCACTGTCCTTACAATAACATGGAATGGGGAAAGTATTGTAATAGGGTTGAAATCGAGTATTCGGCGGATTTCCACGTTTCGGGTAGTCTAGAAAACACAAATCAGACATTTTTGAAGTGACGCCTGCATGTACCAATTTCTATGTCTGTGCAATGTATACATCCAAGGTTCTTTAATATAGGGTTGGATACTCAGACCGGTAGCAAATGAAAAGTCGTCAGCTTGACGTAATGGGAATTAAGATTCGTTCAGGATCTAGAGTAAACTTTAAGAAGAGTTGCCAAAACACACTCATTATTACAGTTAAAAATTGTTTGTTAATTTTGCAGTGGCAACATCCAGGTTTAAACAACTTGCGAAAAGATTTTAAATTGTGCTGTGCACACAGGATCCAGTGACGTCCGAGGAAATTTAGTGACGTCGTTGAACAAATTTAGTCCCTCTTGAGAGCCCGAGAACAAAATACGCGAATTCTTAATTCCCATGTCGTCATATGCGCTTGAGCGAGGTAAAAATAATACAGTCGTGCCCCGGGATGACATCCCTTGGTTCACATCCACTCTAACTCAAAAACTATTTGACGAAATGTTACAAAATTTGGCACTTGTGGGTTAACCTACTACTGATTATATTTGGTACAATTCGGGGGAAAAATTAACTGTCCTTTTTTATGAAATGGTCCACAAAAATAGTCAAAATCTGAGATAAAAACTTCACTTATGTTGATTAAATGCTTGTTTTATGCATAATTTTTTACAATGAAAAGAATAAGATCTACTTCACTACTTTGGGATCAATTATTGAGATATTTCATTTTTTTTTTATCAATTTAGAAACGCCGCAATTTTAAAATACGTCCATTGCCAAATAAAAACGAAAATTGAATTAAAACAGCAAATTCGATGTCATTTCAAATAAATATCCTTGTTAATTTATGCAATTAAACAATTTATTATTTTATGCATTATGAAAGAAAGCAAGTAAAAGTAAAAAACATAGTTTTTGAAAGTGCGCACTTTTATTATTTGAATGTAACTTATATGTATGAAATATTTATTAAAATTTATCTAACTTAAATGTGACACAACATACCAAATTTGAACTTCTTACCTACTCGAGATTCTCGAGTTATTCCCCAAAAAGGAGTACATTCTTATAGCAGGCCAAGACGGGCTTGCACATTAAGGTTCAAAATCCAAAAAATTATAATATACTTCGAAAGACAGCGACATACTAAATTTGGACTTTAGCTGCTCCGGTGTATGAGTTTATCTCCAAAAACAAGTACATTCATTCCTATGGTGAGCCCAGGACGTGCTAACTCGATAAGTTTAAAAATACAAAAGCTTAACGTGAACGAGATTATAAATATGAACTTTCAAGCTGCTGCTGTTATCGAGTTATTCCTCCAAAATATTCGAAATTCATACATGCTATAATAACATTTATTCAGGATGGCTTTTCTCAACAGAAGAACACGAAACCCATCTCAAAAGTGGTTCAAAAGTGTAGTTAAAAAATTATAAAAACTATTTTAGAAATTATACGAAATATTGACTGAGTAAAGAAACTAGACCTATGCATAATATCGAGACTTTAGCATGTCTACTTTGCCTATGGTATAAAAGAAAGCAATGCAATTGATTCTTGAGAATGCATTTTTCTTGATGTGAATGTGTTCATTATGCGCGAAGTGCATACGCTCGCAGAGTGAGCAATCTATTGGTCGATTTGCCTGCTAAAAATAGTTCTTGCTAAAAAAAAATCACTGCAAAAATGTATCAGCTAAAAAGTTTGACGGCTAGCTGCGGACACCGCAACTAGTAAAGATTTAAGCATGTTTTAAATATAAATTAGAAGATAAATTTTAAAAAAAATGTTCAAACTTAAATAAGTTTTACACACATTTTAGAATTATTAATGACAATTTAAAATATGCCACCACGCCCTTATTAAATATTATGCTTAAACATTCTTAATTTTGTATTAAAATGGCATTCGGGAATTGTAGAAATTTCGATTAATTAAATTTGTTTAATTTAAAAATGCTCTAAGATCGCAAGTTATAAGTTTATTTTAAATGCCGGATCCTGCACGTAGTTCAACAGGATCCGGCCGGAACACAGCTTATTGGCCACGTTAGATATCGGTTTCCTTTATTTTTATTCACTACGACCTTATTTAGCGTAATTTTTTTCAATTAATTACCATTTGCAATGTAACCATTGATTAAACTAAATCCTATTTTATATAGAATATATTTTTCGAAAATTTCCGGTATATTAGCAATATACAAAATATATTTTACTTTTACTTTTTCGAAATCTCATATTTTGTGGGATGTTAGAATACTATTGTTGAGCTTAACTAAAATGAATGCTTTGAAAATGTACCACAAAATACAATGTCATATTAAAGTGTCTACAAATGATCAGTGAATGTTTGTTAAAGATGTCGATTCTCAGAATTGTGTTTGAAGTGTATTTTGTCCACACTGTCAAAGATATTTGATATTTTATGATAATGAGATAGTTTCCCATCATCTCTAGTAGACGGCAATGTTGCACTTGTTTCTTAATTGTCATATTTATGTTTTCAGATCAAGAAATTGAAAAGAAATCAGAAGTGTCCCAAATCGTTACAATAAATAATAATAACAAAACTAAATGCATACATCAAAATTAAAAATTTTTATTTATTTGAATTATTTTCATATAAATCAATGTGACAGTGAATTTTAATAAACATAAATTGAAAGTAGAAACTATTCTTCCATAATACATAAAATAAATACATTTGAAATAGGGCACCAAAATTCTTTTAGCTCTATGTACTAAATTTACAGTTGCGACATTGGGCACAAGCATTGATTATTTTAAATTTTATTTCTTAAAACATTCTATTTAACGTATGTGTGGAATGTATTTTGACAATAAACATGCACAAATAATTTGAATCAGAGATAATTTTAGATGCACATTTTTTCAGAAGTAGAAAAGCAAAAAGTATATTAATTAAAATGTCAAGACATGTATAAAAAAAAATATGGTACCAAAATATTTGTATTTATACCTGAATTTCCTACAGAACTAGTATAAACGCATTAATTGCTAAATATAAAAAGATATATTAAATTATATTTAGTAAATACATTGGTAAATATTTTGCACAGCCGCTTCTACTCCTCATCGAATCCGTGATTTTTTTATTTTTATAATTAAATTGTATCCTTATAGTATTTTTTTATGTTTTTGACCTTCTCAGAAGACAAATTAACAATTTCCGCTATTTCTAATAAGCGCCGGTTTCTAAAAATTTTATTGTGATAATCTGACAGAGTCTTGTCTCTATAAGATTTTATAATTTAGTCGGTCTTATCTTGTGTCCCACTCATTTTTAATAAAAAGAATGAATTTAAAAATTTAAATAAAAAAATACCAAAATAAAAAGTGTACTCATTAAAAACAAATGGGCAAAAAAGAAAATAACTGTATTTAATTCACAAAACCGTAATCAGCCCGCAATTGGTCAATACAATTGTCAATCATAGTGACTCCTCAAAGTTTGGCGAAAAAGTAGGACACTGCTCTGCAAGAAAAATGTTTGACCTCACACTTCGACAAACACGTTAAATAGCTGTTCAGAGGATCAAAAATCAGTGATGAAAGTCTCTTTGACAAATATTCACTGATCGTTTGAAGACACCTTTAGATTTCATGTTACTATGAATTATGGAACTTGATTAGGCACAGCCTAAAAGATTTGAATTTTACTTACAAACAAACAAACACCAAATCAAATAAAATGTCGTATTAAAAAATGAATTCTGTGTGCCCACATCAGATTTTTTTAAGTATATATAAACCTTTTATGAAATTATCCAAAACTTTACATTGAAATATGGCATTAATATGCCAGTAAAATGTGGCAATTATTTTTTTAGTTCTTATGTTAATTTTTTTTAAATACTTGAAAGTTCTATAGATATTTTAATAGTATCCTAATGCGATATATATAGTTGTGAATGCGCAATATTCCCTCATTGGCCCTCCCTCTTACATCTGTCTCGAAGGCCAGGAGAAGAAAACACACTCCATGGCGTAAGGATGACGTGTACCCAGGGTTTCCAGGATTACCCAGTTAGAAGAAAGTTTTCCAGATTTGGTTAATACGTTCGTAACATTTATCGCCAAATTGGCAACTTCCTGAAACTTCGAGAAACTTTACGAAATAACGATTAGTTTAGGAGATATGAAGAGATTTCCAGAAGTTTCTACAAAGATTATAAAAGGACGCATCCCACCGCTGCAGGGGAGTTGAGGAATTGACGTAATACGAGCTACAAATTAGACTGCATTTTTATCAATATTTTGAAAATAGTAGCTGCTGTTTTGCAAAATTATTTTCGTCAGTGCTTTCAGAATAATATCACTTATTCTGTGAAATTAGGGGAGCTTTTAAGTGCTGTTTGATTGTATATCGTTACTGCTTTGTGCTTGCGAATAAATGTAAGTTATTCAGAAACTTGGACTCCTTCTGGTATCCTGCATATACACCAACGATTCTAGAGGATACGTTCGTCACAATTAGTGGCAAAAAAGGGGTTTCTGGAAACTTGACAAGCGCATATGGTAGTAACTAGAACGCGGTAGAAGAACAGTTGAAAGAACTGATGGCTTTGATTAAAGCCGGACAAGACGAGATGATGTCTTTGATTAAAGCCGGAAGAGACTTGATGAAAGCAGGACAAGACGAGATAAGAGAGGCTATGAAAGCAGGACAAGACGAGATGAAAGTCGGACAAGATGCGATGAAAGACGAGATGAAAGAGATACATGACAGCCCTACTGGAGGAAATTTTGGTTTCAGCAAGATGCTGAACAAAGTTCGTGAACTCTCCCTCTGGAGCAATGTGAAATCCGATATTGAACGCTGGTTCAAAGAATGAACGGAATGCGGCGATGAAAGGGACCAAAAAAAAAAACTCGTGAGCCTCTTCAGTGTTACAATGTCGGAGCTCTTTTCGAGAGAATTTCATTCAACGTTTTAGGGTCACTACTCCGAACTTCAAACTATAACAAATACATCCTAATAGTAATGGACGACTTTACAAAGTGGCCAGAAGCTTACGCAAACCCTGACCAAGAGTCTACAACTATTAGTGAAGTTCTAACTCGAAACTGGATATGTCGTTGCGGCGTTCCCTCTCTCATCCATTCTGACCAGAGAATGAACTTAAGCTCTCGCATATTTACGGGACAGTGCAAACAACTCGGAATGGATAAAACTCAAACTACTCCTCTTCATCCTCAATAGGACGGCATGAGAGAGAGATTCAACAGAACGATACTTAATCATCTCTCCATATTCGTATCCAAAAAAAATCTGATGTGGGCAACACATGACTTTCCTTATATAATGTAATGAATTTAATACTTTTACAGTAAAAACATAGGTTTTTCTTATTCTAGATACTTATATTCTTTCCAAGATATTGAATTTTCGTCAATTAATCGTCATTTTCATTGATTTGGCGTCATTTTTATCCTTTTGGCGAGATTTTCTTTAATATGGCAACATTTTAAAAAGTCGCCAAGTTGCCGACATTCCGCCAAATTCGTCGCCAAAATCTCGCCAAGCGTTATGGACGAAGAAATAAGTTGTTCTTACAGCAGATAAATGATTATTGGCGTTCAAATAAAAAATTATTACTCAAAATATCTTTTTTCATGAATAGAACGAGCTAGATCCACGAGAATGATGTCACCCAATTCATCGCATGGTATTACATATGAAAAGTGAACATGTTTCTCAATAAGTAATATTTTTCTTTTCATTTTACATGACTTTTTAATAATTTTTTTTTAAAAATGTGCAATATCTCGAGAACGGTTCATGTTAGCGTTCTAAAATTTATGTCAATCGTTTTCTAATGAAAAATTACATAAGAAATGTCTATTTGCGTAACTTTATTAGTGGTTTTGTTTTTTTGACGATTTTTTCAAAATTTTATTCGAAAATTTGGGGGGGTTCTGAACATTCGATTACGTATAAAAACAATAAGCTTCCAGTGTTTAGGGATTGTGATTTTTGTACCAAATTTGGTTTGAATCAGTCCATTCGTTCGTCAGTTATCGTCTCCACAGATTCACTGATACACAGACACACACACACACACACACACAGACATCACTTCAAAAATGTTTGATTCGCGATCAGGGATGCTTGAAACGTGCTCTCCCGTCGAAAACTCGAATTCGAATTTTTGACCCCGTCACAATACTTTCCTTATATATTATGTATATAAGGAAAGTAATAAGCAAGACTGGGACCGTCACCTACCTTTGTTCCTGCTGGTCTACAGAAGTGCTGTCCAAGAATCGATCGGTCATTCTCCATCAAAAATGCTGTTTGGCCGAGATCTACGATTACCATGTGACCTAATGTTTGGAAGACCATGTGATGCTCCTGCATCGCCTGATGAATATGTGCAAGATCTGTAGGCACGGTTGGCGGAGGTTAATCTTCCGCTCCTGAAAAGATCAAGATTACTACCGATGGAAGGAAGACCCGGTACGATACCAAATCTAATAAAGTACGATTACAGGAGGGCAGAAAAGTGTGGCTGTTCAATCCTCGGCGACGACCAGAATTTTCACCAAAACTACGTCACAACGGTAAAGGACCCTACGTCATCATGAAAAGAATAATCAGTGTCGTTTATCGAATCCAGAAATCGGCTGCAGCTAAGCCAAAAGTTGTCCATGTCGACAGATTAACTCCATATTTTGGACCACAGTAAATTGATACTATCCGAGACTCACAGTCTTAAAGTGAGAACAGTGTTGCGAACGTGCACTATTCCTTCCTTGGCGACTCCTCTTTCGTATGTCTCGAAGACCAAGTGAAGAAAACACAGTTCATGACGACAGTATGACGTGACGATGACGTGAGCCCAGGGTTCCCAGGATTTCCTAGTTAGAAGACATTTGGCGACTTCCGGAAACTTTGAGAAAATCCATGAAATAACGATTAGTCTAGAAGATATGACGAAATTTCCAGAAATTTCTACAGAGGCTATAAAAGGGCTCATTCTCCGTTGCAGGGGAGTTAACGAATTGACATGACATGAGCTACAGTGGAGTGTGATTTCTATTAATGTTTTAATAGTAGCTGCTGTTTTGTGAAATTATTTTTATCAATACTTTGACAATAATATCGTTTATTCTGTGAAATCAATGGAGCACTAAGTGCTGTTTGATTGTATATTGTTCCTGTTTACCTTGTGCTTGTGAATAAACGTAAGTTATCTAGAAACTTGGACTCCTTCTTGTATCCTGCGTGTACACCCACGATTCTAGAGGATGAATTCGTAACAATATTTTCATAAAGAGGGTGAGGGCGATTCATTGTGATTCATTTATATTCTTATTTCAGTTGGTTCGTTAAATGAAGATTTACATATTTTAGATTTAATTACTTGTAGGAAGTTGGGTTATAGCGAGAAAAGAATATACAAATTTTAACAAATATTGAAAGTATTTTTTATATAACTATAAAAAAACTGTATGAAACAAAATAATTTACAATTAAAGTAAAAGCTGATTGAACTTTTCGGGGGTGGAAATAACAGCCCCTGGCAACGGTCTTGACTGAAGAGGTTGTTATTAAACTGAAATGGCACCATTGTCTATTAGTCCTCCCAGAATTTCTTTCAGGCATACATCCGGGGGAGAGGGGAGGAGCACCCTCCCCCCCCCCCCCCCCCCCCCGAGACGATTATTCTATCCCCCAGAGACATTTTATATTAACGTAGTTTCTATTTATGTGTCAGCATTTAGATATATTTATATAAAGCAAATGAGAAACTAGCCCCGCCCCCTGGCCAAAACGTTCTAAAGGACTGCCTACGGCCTCCTGCATACGAAATGGGAAATAGAACACATTTTAGTCTGTTAAATATACTTTGGAATCCAATGAAATTGGATATGGCTGATACCAGTTAACAATTCGAAGTAGGTATCAAATGAAAAAAAAAAATTGCAAGTCACCCACAATGAAATTTCAACAGAAATTGGCATTTTTAATGTATGTTTGGCATAATGTGATGATAGTGTTAACCTATCCCTAACTTATTTAAATAGCTTTGCTTCAGATATGATTTTAACTCCTCTTGAAAGGTGCATATTTTTAGTCCTCTTATACTTTTCATAATGAGTTTCATTTATCGAATGGTACAACTTACAAAAAATGAATTATAATTGGAATAACATCATTGATATAAAACTTAATTTAGGTAAATCAACATTTTTTTCGACAGTTTAAATTTATTGACTTTTGAGCAGCTAGTGCCACCTACAGTTGTGTTTACTTTCCTTATATACATAATGTATAAGGAAAGTATTGTGACAGGGTTGATATTCGAATTTGAGTTTTCGACGGGAAAGCACATTTCAAGCATCCCTGATCACGAATCAAGCATTTTTGAGGTGATGTGTGAAAGTATGTGTGTGTGAAAGTATGTGTGTGTGAAAGTATGTGTGTGTGTCAGTGAGTCTGCGGAGACGATATCTCACGAACAAGTAGAGCGATTCGAATGAAATTTGGTACAAAAATCACAATCCGTGAACACTGGAAGCCTATTATTTTTAAACGTAATTGAATGTTCAGAACCCCCCTAAATTTTCGAGTGAAATATTGAAAAAATCATCAAAAAATCAAAACTTTAATAAAGTTAAGCAAATAGATATTTCTTATGTAATTTTTCCTTAAAAAACGATTGACATAAACTTTAGAACGCCAGCATGAACCGTTCTCGAGATATTGCACATTTTTCAAATAAATTTATCAAAAAATCCCATAAATTAAAAAAAATATATAGTAACTGCTGAGAAACATGTTCACTTTTCATATGTATTGTCATGCGATAAATTTGGCGACATCATTCTCGTGAATCTATAGCTCGTTTCATTCATGAGAAAAGATACTTTGAGAAATACTTTTGTATTTGAACGCCAATAGTTATTTATCTGTTATAAGAATAACTTATTTCTCCGTCCATAACGCTTGGCGAGATTTTGGCGCCGAATTTAGCGGAATGTCGCCCACTTGGCGACTTTTGTAAATATTGCCAAATTAACGAAAATCTCGCGAAATGGATAAAAATGACACTAAATCAATGAAAATGACGACTAATTGACGAAAATTCAGTATCTTGGAAAGAATATAAATATCTACTACAAGGAAAACGTATTTTTTTACTGTAAAAAATAGTAAATTCATTGCATTATACAAGGAAAGTCACGTGTTGCCCACATCAGATTTTTTTACTGTAAAAGTAGTGAATTCATTGCGTTATATAAGGAAAGTCATGTGCTGCCCACATCAGATTTTTTTGCTGTAAAAGTAGTAAATTCATTGCGTTATATAAAAAAGTCATGTGTTGCCCACATCAGATTTTTTTTCTGTAAAAGTAGTAAATTCATTGCGTTATATAAGGAAAGTCATGTGTTGCCCATGTCAGATTTTTTTACTGTAAAAGTAGTAAATTCATTGCGTTATATAAGGAAAGTCATGTGTTGCCCACATCAGATTTTTTGTACTGTAAAAGTAGTAAATTCATTGCGTTATATAAGGAAAGTCATGTAGTGCCCACATCAGATTTTTATAATCAAAATTCTGGTTTAGCCAAAGAAACTAGGAATCTAGCCACTTTTCTCTATGAATCTAATTATAAGTTACTTCACTATTGGCAACCTTAGACCAGACTAGGCTTGGTCCGTGGATCGGACATGGTTTTTACTCATTGGTGAAAACTCAGCCCATGCAACAAACATAATCTTTTAAGCCTAACCAAGGTATAAAAAAATTTCAGGAGTAGTTCTAAAATCTTTTATTAGAAATTTTAAAATATGCACTTCCACTTTAAAATAACTCTTTCCGACTATTTAATAAATTTTAAATTGGTGTCTGGCATACAGAATAATCGTAGTATCATTTGATTAATGGAGATTTGTATACCATATTGTCACTCACTAATTGCCGAAGAACAGAATTTGTGGAAATAATTAAAAACGGCAAAGCTGACCGAGCTGTTATTTTCAAATAATTCGCATCACCTTTATAGGGTATAAGTCGTTTGACTATAACAGCGAATTAGATATTTATATAGAATGAAATAACAAGTGAATGGTTTCCTATCACATTTAAAAGTGTTCACTAAGGTGATCATATTGAAATTGTTTAATGATTAGCGAACTCTTTTTGACTAATCAGTTTGCAAACAGGTTAAAATCCCGATACATTACTTCATCGAAATATTGCATCCATGTAGCTCCTCTCTTCTCTAACTTTTCAATATTCCGTTCAAACCGGAATGAATACATAGTGAAATGAACGTCCTTACTGAGCACTGATTCTATATCTGAAACTCGCAACCATCATCATCGGAATTCATGGACTGTGGAATTTATATCCTCTTCCATCTGTCAACGCTAATGGTCGTTCTCTAAATGGAAAGCTATTAGTCCCACTAGCCTTTGGAACATTTTGAAGAGTTCCAAAGTCATGAAATGTCTAAAAATAGTAAAATATGATATGAATCGATAATAAATGCAGTAAATACAAAACTGATAAATTATGTGACAGAGCTGGACAAAAAGATATCCCTTCATTGATGACCTAATTTGATGGCTTCCAAAGATAAATCTTACGATCTATTTTGAAATAGATGGATTACTATTTTGAAATAGATGGATTATTGATAAATTAAAGTTGTCTATCATAAGCAAACATTGTTACATCCTGTTTAAGAAAAAAATTTATTTAGAAAATGTTGTAACATAAATGGAGCTATTTGTATCTATTCGTCTTATTCAAGTTAAAATTATATTTCAAAACAGTTTCTATCAGCATCATTTAAAGATGTATTTTAAGAAAGGCATATTTATTGATATTGATATTAAGTTTAGCGATAGACATTACGTAACATGTTTTAACTATTATACAGCCATATGCAGACGTCGATTTAAAATCATTGAAGTGATCCAGTGCATAAGTTACAAAGTTTTGCGATAAATCATTTTATTGATTAAAAGAGTAAAACTCTACTTGCTCTAACTTATTGCAAAATTTCGTCCCTATGTGGGTATAAATGGAAATTTGAATAAGTAACCACTTGTGTATAGATAGATCATCTCTGAAAAACGCCTTATCATTTCAGAAATTTTTACATCCTATTAAAATATTTTTGCATTAGGGAACAACCAATCTCAGTGACTACATTTTTTGTGATCCGTGTCTGTGAGCAATGCTTCCTTAGATAAGATTCACTCTAATTCGCAACTTACCCAAGAAATATTATCTAAAAGTCTGGCAACAATATTCCAGTTTAAATAACATAATTGCATAATGAGTTTTAGCTTATTGGACCTACCATCTACCCATACATAAATAGACGTTAAGAGCTTTGAAAAGGATAAAACTTACAATTATATACTGACTTCCAAAAGTTAAGCACGCAATGCAAATTTTCATTTTTCGAAAGCGTATTTGAATTTGAGTGGCTGAAAATCGCTGCGGATGTAGATTGCAGTATGCAAACATCCCATGTTACAGCCAATCACGATTGACTGTCCGGATATATGATAATTAGACAGTCGTTGAAGACGCCAGCATTCTGAAGGGTTTGGGGAGGTGCATTTAAATGCTGATACGAAGTGTTTATAACTTTTGTAGGATTAATTTTTTGTGATATTCGTGCTGCTATGGCTGAAAAAAGACGAATGACAAATAGTGAGGTGCTGTCGGATGCATTGAAGCAGGACAGTCAATCAAAGATGTTGCTATTTTCTTTTGCGTTGATCATTCAGTAATTTCTCGATTATGGAAGGAATTCCAAACAATTTAAACAGTTGTCCGGATGCCTGTTCCCGGTCGTCCAAGGGTTACTACTCCTCTGGTGATCGGTATATTGCTAGTAGCCAAGTGGAATCGACGACCGACCTCCACAACTGTTACATCCATGGTTGCACTTGGTAAGACAATATCTGCCAGTACTGCGCGCCGAAAGCTCCAAGTAAAGGGACTGTACGCCCGAGTACCACGTTTTTGTGTTCCACTAACCGTCCAAGCCAGAGGGGAAAGATTAAAGTGGTGTCGTCAACGTGTCAATTGGACTGTCTCAGATTGGTGCCACGTCCTGTTGACGGACGAGTCCAGATTTGTCCTGGAATCAGATGATAAGCGTGTAAGGATCTGGAGAGAACAAGGCACACGTAATCAGGCCAAGAACATAATCGAACATCACGCATTCAAAGGTGACAGCGTCATGGTGTGGGCTGGAATTTCAATGGGATATCACACAGAGTTGCACATTTTTAAAGGCGGTTCTGTGACTGCTGCGCAGAATCGGTATGAAGTCCTAGACCCCATTGCGAGACTATATTCTTCAGCAGTTGGTCCTGCTTTCCTCCTTTTGGACGATAATGCCCGTCCCCATCAAGCTAACATCGCTGATGAATACCTGGAAATTAAGGACATTTCTCGTATGAAGTGGACGGCGTATTTCCCGGGCCTTAACCCCGTTGAAAGCCTTTGGGATGCCCTCGGGCGTGCTGTCTCTGCACTTTTACCTCCTCCAGCCAGTCTCAGAGAGTTGGAGACTGTCTTATTGGAGGAATGGCCATTGCTCGCAACTACGATGGTTGATCGCCTCATTGAAAGCATGAAAAATCGTTGTAAAGTTTGTGTGAATGTCCGGGGTGATCACATGCCATATTAATATAAGTCTTATTTGGTTTGTTTGCATCATTTTGTTAATGACCCAAATATGACGTCATCATATAACTTAGGAAAAGTAAATATTTTTTTCATCTTTGTACATAATTCTTATTTTCTTTAATGCATAAACACATTTGTTACCTTCATGTACAATTTTGAGTTAATCAAAGCTATACTTTTCCATTTTTGTTAATTTTACCGTCAGTACTTAACTTTTGGATGCCCGTGTATATAACAGTGATAATATCTGACAAATTATGTCCTACAGCACACCTGGCATTGCATTTCAAGATGTATATATTATGTCTTACGTGAAGAGACGGCAAAGCCAACATATTACTTTTCCGATAAAAAAAAGTCGAAATTATGTGACTGTGTCACCGTGATTCTAGCTATATTTAGTAAAGATGATTTCCTTCCATGTCACATTAGACAAGCTAAAACAGCAAAAAAAAACACTGTATGCATATTCAGAAAGATACTAGTATTACAAATTCTGGACATTCTTGATATGTGATTCATCACACGTCAGGTATTGACGCTATATAGACCGATCTCGTAAAGTGGAGTAAATAAAGAAATACATAATACCAGTAATTAAAATGAAGAGGCTTAATTTTAAACAATAACAAAGAATTTATTTCATTAAGATAAAACCTTATTTAATAACTATTAACATCTGGTAAATTTCATATACCAACATCTTTAGTGTAGTACATTAAGACAATCAAATCTCCTCATTCTATGATCATAATATGAGCATTACAATTATTAACCTATTAATGTACATTAACTCACTATTCTTACAAGCCTACGTCTTAATGGCCCAGGTTAACCTTATTTAGGAGGGTCAGAGAGATAATAATAATCAAAGTGCAAAAATATGTGTAGAATTGTCCTACCTCGATCATCACTGCCGATGTCGGACTTTATGACAGCGCGCTCCGGCTCTGTCCCGTGGGCTCGCTCTCTCCGAGATGCGTCGCTCTTGCGACCTCTTCTTTTCACTCACAAAATTCAAGTCCTCGATTTCAAAAACTTAAAGTCCAAAGTTGCTCTCTGTCTCTACCCCCTTAACAAGGCGCCCCTGTCCATAATTGGCTAAGTAAATTAAGGGCTACGCCCTTCAGGCTATATTATTGGTCAAGGCCCCCCTGAAATATGAGATATGCAGTCTCCAGTTTTAAAATCGTTGAAAGTTCTCACGAGAATTTTCCCAAGGTTCGAGTGATATTAATTGACTCTGGGGTCAAGAAGTTCAACCCCTTCCGTTTGTTGTAACACCTAACGCTGACATGAACTTGAGAAGCACCCTCTCTTTTCGAAATGAATGTCCGGTGCAGCTGCGTTCGAGGGAATGTTACAAAAATTGCCTCACTTCATGAGGGACCGTCTTCTTAGGTCCACTTCCTCTTTCAAAAGAGCAATGTTATATTGGGAATTGAAAATTACAATATAACAATTACCCTTCTTCCCCCCCCAAAATTTGGTGGGAAAAAAGCCAATTACAAAGTGCCAGCTCATAGTTGCTGCAGGCGTGTCCACTGTGTAGTCCAACAACTCGTCTTGCTCTCATCTGTATCTACTGTAAAAATGCACTATATACACATATACACAAATCATATTATCATATATATACTCTTATATGCCATCAAAAGAACACGAAAATACTATACAAAAATACAATTCTCAATGTGTCTGCAAATGACGATATCTGTGTCGTTCAGTTGTACTTAATGTCGATTAAAAGTCTATTCATGTAAGCACAAGTTCGTCCACTGGTGATATGTCTTTTTTTTTTTTTTTTTTTTTTTTTTTTTTTAAACAATATAGTTCCACACAAGTTCAAGGTGTATATCTGTAAAATTGTTCACATATGATAACCAAAGTCACTTTGACCGTCAATTGGATATTTGTTGGGATCAGGGACTTACGCATATGGTCCCTAATAATATCACTTTGTCCCCTTGTAGTTATGGTGGAAAGTGTAAAATATCTTTCCTTTGGAAAAAAAAAACACTGATATCACTGCACACTTGGAAACCGCTGAAATGTAAATCGCTCCACTGCTGGAACTCGTTGCAGAACTGGATCGCTGTCTAACTGGAATTCGCTGAACTGTAAGGCGATGAACTGCTGGAACTCGCTGAAGGATTGGACCGCTGTCTAACTGGAATTCGCTGAACTGTAAGGCGCTGAACTGCTGGAGTCGCTGACCAAATGATAATCTTTGTGCACCAGGAATCGTTGAGCACTCGGAATCGCTGATCAACAGGAATTGCTGACCATTTGAGAATCGTTAGGCAACCGGATCTGTACGCTGTCTCATGTTTTGTTTAGGACAATCAATACATATACATTACACTCAAGCTTATTAAAATACTCTCTTCTCTTAAAACTCCCTTAAGTATCATTTTTTTATAAATTCAATTTCTATAATTTTAATTTGTCACCCGGCACACGAAACATTACAAAAAAAAACTCTCTTTTTTTTTTCTTCAAACTCCTTTTAAATTTGTTAACACTCTCAAAAATTGCCCCATTGAAATTTCTACACTTTATCTACTTTAAATCCTTCCATATACTATATACATTTTTTACTTAAATTTGCTACTCTCTTCAAACTTAAATTTTTCAAATTCCTACTATTTATTTATTTTACATTTCTCTACCTTATGTATATATATATATATATATATATTTTTTTTTTTTTTACATTATATACACTTCTTATCTAACATCCAATCCATCATGTGTTCTGAACCGGACATGCCATAAATATAACTCATGTACATATTTATAATAAAATACTTAAACAATTACACTATCCTCTCAAATACTATCAAAATAAGATTTATATAGGTTCAAAAATTTCCGCACAATACTTTAAAATTTTCCTACAAACTGAGATGACAGAAAAAAAAAACCCATGTAATCATTTAATTATTATCCTACTGAAAATCTTATAACTCCCCTGCGATTCTATATTACACTATCCATAATTATACATTTTCTTTCACATATCCCCTGATTTAATCCAAATCTTATACTTGGATACGGAATTTCCCGAATTCCTTACATTATTCACTTTCCCACTTAATGAAACCATACTTAAATTTTTTGTAAATCTTATCACTCACTGAAATTCTCTCAATGCCTACAAAATTACGAATTTTCTCTCAAAAACCACCTAACTCAATTCAAATCCCATACTTGAATACCAAAATGTACATTTTCTTTTCTTATATCCCCTGTAATTGAATGCAAAGTCTCCTGAATTAATTCATTTCTCCTTTTGTGTAACATATATTCTAGCATCTAAATTCCCTGTTCAAACAGAAAAATCTAGTCCCCAGAGAAAATCAAGTAGTGGTATACAAGGTCAACATGTCCTTCTGCCATTGTGTCATTTTCCCTGGAAAGCGGTCCCCTTTCTGGCCTGCGGCTAATACGGGCATTTCTTCGTGTAACTTCCCATGGCCAATTAGCTGTACAAATTTTTGAAGATGTCGTTTTGGCAAAATGATACAAATTTTCTCGTCTACGTTTCCGCCATGTTGTGTAAAGTGTTTAGGACGACGGGATGTGCGCGTAGCAGTGTGTGTGATTGTCTGTGTTTCGCGACTCCTATGGATTACGCAAGGATTCATTTACCCCACGGATTAATTAAAATGCGGTTAGTGTCCTTTTGTTCTACCATTGTATTTTATTATTATATCATGTTTATTCCCGCGTTCTAGCGTTACCTTCGAAAGTTCGTCTCTCTCAAAAATTTTATATGTGCGACCCATTCAAAATATATGTAGAAACGCTTTTTTTTTTTTTCAAATGCTTTTTATTTAATCTACAATTCGCGTATGTTTATTAAAATTATCTATTCATTTTAAATTATAATTTGTGTATAATTTTCATTACCATTATCTTTTTTCTTTGAACTGCCATTATGATTTTTAATTAAAATTCTCTATCCATTTTAAACTCTAATTTTAATTTTTAATTACCCATTGTTTAGTTATTTGAATTACAATTTTTATTTTTAATTATGAATTATTTATTTATTTAAACTAGAAAAAAAAATTTGTTTTTCTTTTTTTCTTTTTTTTTTTTTTATTTACCAATTATCTAATTATTTTAAACTATAATTCTATAACTCCTATTTCCTCACGCGTATTCATCCAACAATGGTTGATCAATCCGCTAATTAAATGAAGAGCGCGTGGAGAAAGTTTACTTTTGTTTTAAAATTTCACTGTTCTTTGAAAAGAGTTTTTTTTTTTTTTTTTTTTTTAGAAATTCAAAATATCCCTTTATTTAATATTCCTAAATATCTTATCCATCGAAATTTTTATTGCCTGGAAATCAAAGTTCTCTTAAAAAAAAACCTTCTTTTTATAGAGTTATAACGACTTTTTATAGAATTCTAACGATGTCCCCCTTTTGCTTTTTTTTTTTTTTTTGAAATGTGACGTATCTTCTCTGTTATTTATGTTCTTTCCAAAATTTGAATTTAATATATCCACATCTTTAACCTATCAACCCTAAAATTTCTTTTGTCCTACAACGATACTTGTTATTTATTTTGTAACAATTATTTATTTTTTTAAATCACAATTTTTATTCATAATTCCCAATTATTTATAGTTCCATATTTATTTAAACTTTCTTGTTCATTTAAACTTTCAACTACTTAATGTATGATTTATTTAAAATTTCCTCATTTTTTTTTTTTTTTTTCACAATTTGTTTACACTTTCTTAATTAATGTAATACTTATTTACATTTCTTTAATTTATAATTCAATGTTTATTTAAAATTTCCTTTATTTACAAGCCAATATTTATTTAAAATTTGCGTTCCATCTTTCGCGTTGCATTTTGTGAATGGCGATTTTTCTTTGTTACTAACATTCTCAAAATTTTGAATCACGGTTTGTCCGCGTTCTTACCTATGTTTAAACTTCTTTCGTGTTTTAATTGAATCAATTTAAATTTAAATTCTTTAAAGATCTCAAATCATATCTGTGTTTCGGCCTAACCGGTGTTGGAAGAAGTACTGTGCGTGAACAATTTGTACTGCTTATATCGTCCCCTTGTGAATTTCCCGCTGATTCATCTTTCCCCTGAACGTTTTCCATCTGTATACATCCCCCATCCACTTGTGTTGGTCCCTCTTGCGCATCTCGTTCTATTTCTCCCGCCTTTTCATTCGTGTTTGCTTCAATTCGTGTACCGTCCCCCTGTTCTGAAAGTTCCAAATTCTCGTGTGTTTCTAGCGTGCTATGTCTGCCTGATTCCCCCCCTGCTGAAAGAATGTTTGCGTTCGGAGAGTCTTTTGGAGGGATGATTGCATTCTCTCGTGCGCTCTGAGTTGTTTCGTTTTGTACTTGTGCGGTAACTGGTTTCGCGGATCCAAGAGTAAGAGTGTTTTCGTGCGTATGGTGTGGTTTCGCGTTGTGTGCACTGGTTTGACAAGACTCTCTGTACTGTCCGTTTGCTATTTCCTCTTCCAACATGATAAACGGAATATTCTCATTTTGACCGTGGTCTTTCTTTAGTTCCGGTTTCGGTTCAGAGTTTTGTGCGTTTTTAGGAGTGGGGAGAAGAGGTGACTTGTATTTGTTTATGTAGGGCATTTTTAGATGTGGCTTGCGGTCGGGAAGAGTCCTTAATCTATTTATGTGGGCTTTTATGATTTTAGAATTTGGTTTGTCACACAGTTTTATTTCATATATAAATCTATTTATTCTATTAATTACTCGATAAGGTCCCGTGTGGTTCCCCTTTTTATACCGATTATTATTGTTTTCCATGAACACCCTTGACCCGATTTCCAAATCCCTGAATTTAGCTCTTTGGAGTTGTTGACTTTCTTGGCGTTCTTTCGCGAGAATTAAATTTTTATTTGCCTCCTTAAATGCGTTATTCATCACTGTTATTTTTTTTGATATATAATCCTGATATGTTGTTTCTGTATTATTTTCTGTTACATTAGTTTCAAAAAAAGTTGGAAGGTCTCTTCCAAAAAAAAGAAAGTTTGGTGTTTCTTTGGTGCTTGAATGTACCGTCGCGTTGTACACAGCTACGTGGCATTGTACTGCAGTATCCCAGTATGGCGAATTCTCCGCTAATGTCGCTAAGGTGTGTTTCAATTGTTTGTTAGTAACCTCCACTATACCGTTAACCCATGGCGAACGTACCGATGCTATTCTGGCAACTATTCCGAGTTTCTCTGTCATAATTTGATGTATATTAGATGTAAATTGAGAGCCTGCGTCCGATAACACTGTCTTAGGACATCCCCAATTCATAAAGTAATTTAAGAGTCTATCAGCAACCGTAGTGGCCGTTATATCCGGGATAGGAAACATTTGTATATGTTTGGAGAAGTGGTCTACCACCGATAACACATATTTATTATTTGAAGTGCTAGTTTGAAACGGTCCGCAAATGTCTGTCGACAAAATTTGCACGGGCCCATCAGGTATAGGATTTCTTCCCAGGGGAACGGGCTGATTTTTTCCCTTTTTCTTTCTACACTGTTCGCAAGATGTAATAAAATTTTGTGTGTCACTGTACATACCCGTCCAAAAATATCTGTCCGATAAAAGTTTATAAGTTTTATCGATCCCTGCATGTGTTACATGTGTAATCGCTAAAATTTCTTTCTGTAAATTTCTGGGTATAACTATAGTTTTGTTCAAATTGTCTCTCCAAGGTCTGTCCTTCCAGTTTCCTACGTGCATTAATAAATTAGTTTCCTCGTCAATATATAATGTGTCATAATGTTTACCCTCTTTAAAATTCCGGTTTTGTAAATTTTCTCTGATTATTTTTAATTTTGGATCTTTAATTTGTTCCTCTAAAATTCTATCTAATGCCGGGATTTCTGTTATTGTGTTTATCTGTGCAATATAGACACTATCCTCATTCACATATCCATTTCTTTTCACCGTGTTTTCTCCCTTAATTTGTTCTATCAGGTTAATTTCTCCCCTTGGATTCTCAATGTTTTGTTTTCCCTCATTCTGCTCTGTTTGTTTATTTTCAAAATCATCTCTACTTAAAAAATCCGCTAATAAATTATCTTTACCCGGGACGTGAATAAATTCATAATCATATTCAGATATCTCTAAAAGCCACCTCTGTAATACGCTGGGTGGGTTTTGTATTTTTAAATGCTGTCCCAAAGGTAAATGGTCAGAAAGCACAAAAAACTTTCGTCCGAAAAGAAAATTCCTAAAAAATTTCATTCCCTGATGCATAGCAAGTAATTCAATTTTCATGGCCGGGTATTTTTGCTCCTGTATCGATAATTTCCTGCTAAAATATGCAATCGGTTTTAAAATTCCCTCTCTGTATTGTAAAAGAGCGCCTCCTATGGACTGAATGCTGCCATCGATATTCAGATAAAAGTCTTTGTCAAAATCTGGCTGTATAAGTAATGGTTTCTTGAAAAAACATTCTTGGAGTTCCTGGAATGCCTCCTCACATTTATTATCCCATTTAAATTTATTATCCTTTCTTGTTAAGTCTGATAAAACCGCGGTTAATTGAGCATAATTTTTTATTGAATTTCTGTAAAAATTACAAATGCCTAAAAATCTTTTTAATTTTCTTAATGTTTTTGGTACTGGAAAAGAAGTGATTTTGTTTATATTTTCATCTGTTGGTGTAATGCCTTTTTGACTAATTTCAAATCCTAAATATGCTACTTTTTCTACAAAAAATTTACATTTGCTGGGTGTCAGAGTTAGGTTGTATTTTCTTAATTTATCGAATACTAATTTTAATTTATGTATTAATTCTGAATAAGAGTTAGCCGGGATTATTATGTCGTCGATGTAAGCTTGTATGTTTTCCTCTCTTAAGTCCGCTAAAATGGTGTCCATAACCTGTTGAAAAATTGGAGCGGAGCTTACATGTCCAAAAACGAGTCTTTCAAATTGGTAGTTGCCATAGGGCGTTGTAAAAGCAAATAATTCTTTTGTGTCTTCAGGTAAAACCAATTGGTTGAATGCACTATGAAAATCCAGTTTCGAATAGTATCTATGTCCGGCTAATTTAGTTATAATTTCATTTACACGGGGAATTTTGTAAGGAAAAAGAGTGGATATGTTATTAATTAATCTCAGATCTAAACATAAACGGTACTCTCCACTTGTTTTACGCACTAAAATCATCGGCGATGCAAAATTTGATTTTGTTCTGGCAATTATCCCTGCTTCTTCTAACTCTTTTAATTGATTTTTTGCGGTATCCTGCAGTGCGTACGGAACGTCGTATGGCCTGGAACGTATTGCGTGGTCATGTGCAAGCTTTATCACCGGTTTTACGATGTCCGTCGCTCCTAAAGTTTTTAATGATTTTGAAAAAACGTCCGAATATTGCATTACAAATTTGAGGAAATCTTGTTTAATGTTTGGGTCCATGTGGTCAGTATTAAAATCTTCTGTTTTCAAATCTTTTTTTCTTTCTTCAATTATCTCCGGTTTAGCCTGTATTAAATTTATCATCTCTTCGTATTTATGTGTCCGTTCACTAATTTCTGGTTCTTTAATGTCCTGTTGTTGTATCGTAAAATCTGTCGTAATGTTTCCTAAAGCCATGTTTTTATTTAATGTAATTGTCGCATTCGTGTTATTCTGAACTTCAATTTTAATTTTGTTCTCATTCATGTGGTGTATTCCATAATTCATTACAATGTATGATTTTTCTTTGGGTTCGAACAAAACCTCTGTTCCATTTTCTAGACTTTCCTCACTATATACTACAACATTCTCCCTCGAATTCGGTTTGATTTCTACTTTTCTTAAAATTTTGGCTAGATTCGGTCTTTCCTGTATTATCTCATTTATTTGTCTATCAATTTGCCTATCAGAATTTAAAATTATTTCTATGTCGCCCATCTTCAGAATGTTCTTTTGTGTATTCAAAATGGCTTGATTTTTCTGTAAAAAGTCAAAACCCAATACTCCCTTAAATTTTTGTGTAAATCTTGCTGTTGTGACAAAAAAAATATGTTTGAACTGTTTTCCCTGAATTTTAAATGGAATTTCCACAGTCTTTATATATTCAATACTATGTCCTGTTAAAGTTGATATTGTAACACTCCTTGACACATATTTAATTTTGACATTATCTTTAATTTTATTGAACAATTCTAATGATAATACACTAACGCTCGCTCCAGAGTCTATCATGAGTTCGCTTTGTATATTTTTAAATTGAGCTATTATTGTTGGCAATTCTGTTTTTTCAATTTGTTCTCCTACAGATGCAATCGTTTCCTCATGTTTTTCAGTACTTTCATCGTTATGTATCTCCAATTTCTTATTTTCTGTTTGTACAGGAATTTCAATTTTTCTCGGGAACTTTACCCTGTAATTTTTCTCTCTTTGTAAGTTATTATTTAAAGCTCCCACAATTAGTTTAAATTATCTCTTCTATTAGGGAAATTTCTGTATTCAAATCTTGTATTCATCTCTCTCCCATTGTTTCTTTGCCCGCCCGATTCTCTGATTCTGTTTTGGTTTGACTCGTCCCTATTATATCGTTGTTCCCTAGAAAATCTACTTTGTGGAGGGGGTGCTGCATAGTAATTTCTGCTCTGTTGATAGTTTCCAAAGGCGTGGTTTGGCCTATAATCGTATGTGTCCGGCTGGGAGGAGTAAGTTCTGTGGTCATCATACGGCTGGGTTTGAAATGAGTGGGGAGGAGACTGTATTTGATTATGCCACTGTGTCCTCGCGTTGTTTATGTTTTGACTCTGTGTTTGTTTAAAATGATCAGCTTTGTATATTCGGCATTCTCTCATGAAATGTCCCTGTTTATTACAGTAGTGACATGTTACGGGTTTTTTTGTTTGTGTCGTGGGAATTTGTACTTTTTCTTGGATTTTTAATGTGTTTATTTCTTGGGTAATTGAATTTAAAATATGTGCGTTAAATTCCTGTTGCTCTTTGCGGAGCGTCTCAATTTCTTGTCTATATGTAGCACTATTTACATTTGCCGTTATCGCAGCTAAATTTGCCTGTTCCAAGTTTGTGGCTATTTTTACAGCTTCATCAAAATTTTGTGCATTAGTTTTTATTATTTCTTTCTGGAATTCAGGTGTTACCGCCTCTAAGAATTTACTTAACCTTAATTTATCCATAAGCTGTTGTGTCGCTTCACTGTGCTCTGTGTCGCCAATATAATTTAAAGTTAGTGTTGTTATTCTGTGCGCCAGCTGCTTAATCGTTTCTCCCTGTGTCTGTTTTGCGGTCGTGAAAAGGATCTGATTTGTTGTAATGTTCGGTTTTTCTGTAAAGAACTCTAATAACCTATCCCTAAATTTTTCGAAAGATGTTTCCCTTCTTAATTCTTGTGACCCTATATAAAATTTTCTTGCATTCCCTCTTAACCGCGATTTCACAATTGCTAACTTTTTCTCCTCTGACCAATCCCCCAAGCTGCTTAAAGATTTGATCTGGTCAAAAAAAATTTCTACATCATTCTCTATGCCATTGCATTCCCCTAATAGGTGTATAAGTCCTGGTAACCTGCCCCTCGTTGCTGGATGATTTTCTCCGCTTTCCGTCATTCTAAATTTCACTTTCTCGCAAAAATTCTATATCTAAAATTATCTCCTGTTTTTACACCTCAAAATGTTCCCCCAAAATATTTAAATACAATATCACATAAATTCAAAAACATAATTCTAATCATTTCACTATCTACGCATGCAAATACTTCAATCCTCATAATTAACTCCTCAAATATTACACAAATATTTATACAATTCAAAAATTTCTTAAAAGCTTCAAGTTCCCTAATAATTATATTTTCACATACAATATGGCATGTCTCATTAAGAACACATAATGATTCACTATTTGCTTGCTTCTCATACTGTGAAATAAATTTTCTTAAATTTACCTATATTTATTTTAATTTTAAAATTCTTTCTTTAATTTAATCCTTATTTTACACACAAAAAAATTTTTTTATTCAATCTTTTCATTTCTCATTAATTCCAAATATATTTATTCTCTTCATTAAAATTTAAATTCTGGCATATAACTGGTCTAAAACAGCAAAGTCGCCAGAAGGGTTAAATAATTTTGAATCGAGGTTTGATTGCTCATGAGCACCAATATGATAAGGGTGCAATAATTTTGAGTCCAGGTTCGAAACTGGTTTAAACGGCACCAAAATGATATGTGATTCATCACACGTCAGGTATTGACGCTATATAGACCGATCTCGTAAAGTGGAGTAAATAAAGAAATACATAATACCAGTAATTAAAATGAAGAGGCTTAATTTTAAACAATAACAAAGAATTTATTTCATTAAGATAAAACCTTATTTAATAACTATTAACATCTGGTAAATTTCATATACCAACATCTTTAGTGTAGTACATTAAGACAATCAAATCTCCTCATTCTATGATCATAATATGAGCATTACAATTATTAACCTATTAATGTACATTAACTCACTATTCTTACAAGCCTACGTCTTAATGGCCCAGGTTAACCTTATTTAGGAGGGTCAGAGAGATAATAATAATCAAAGTGCAAAAATATGTGTAGAATTGTCCTACCTCGATCATCACTGCCGATGTCGGACTTTATGACAGCGCGCTCCGGCTCTGTCCCGTGGGCTCGCTCTCTCCGAGATCCGTCGCTCTTGCGACCTCTTCTTTTCACTCACAAAATTCAAGTCCTCGATTTCAAAAACTTAAAGTCCAAAGTTGCTCTCTGTCTCTACCCCCTTAACAAGGCGCCCCTGTCCATAATTGGCTAAGTAAATTAAGGGCTACGCCCTTCAGGCTATATTATTGGTCAAGGCCCCCCTGAAATATGAGATATGCAGTCTCCAGTTTTAAAATCGTTGAAAGTTCTCACGAGAATTTTCCCAAGGTTCGAGTGATATTAATTGACTCTGGGGTCAAGAAGTTCAACCCCTTCCGTTTGTTGTAACACCTAACGCTGACATGAACTTGAGAAGCACCCTCTCTTTTCGAAATGAATGTCCGGTGCAGCTGCGTTCGAGGGAATGTTACAAAAATTGCCTCACTTCATGAGGGACCGTCTTCTTAGGTCCACTTCCTCTTTCAAAAGAGCAATGTTATATTGGGAATTGAAAATTACAATATAACAATTCTGTCATACTTAACTGTTAATAGTTAAGTATTTTAGTGGATTTACTTTAACCCCAGTGCACGTTTTGCCACCGAACTCAAATGTGGAAAGAGAAAACTATCATTCTGAAACAAAACTATGAGCATTTTTACAATTTGTTCGGTTTAGAAGTTAAATCAGTTGAGAAGTTAAATGTTTCATTATTAAATTTTTCGTGGTCAATAGAGAAATTTTATTAAATTTTTCGTGGTCAATAGAGAAATTTTAGTTCTCTTAGTGATCTCTGGAATTTATATCATCCACTTTTCCTTTAGAAAAAAATTGGTTATTAATATTCATTGAGCAATCGTTAGGCATATTTATAAATTGACGCTTTAATGCACCGCAAGAACAGTATTCGCTGGTTTTTAACACTTTACAACAAAGTTGAAAAGTGTTTATGACTTTGTTCATTCTGTCTGTCTGTCTGTCTGTCTGTCCGTTAGCACGATAACTGCCGTAAAAATGACTGAATCAAAATGAAATTTTAGTATGTTGTTCAGACGGTCTGTAGGACCTATGGGAATATAAATGAATAATATCACCCAATTAGTTTTGGATTGAACCCGGGTTGAAAACATGAAATACATTGAGCCCTATGGGACCTAATTTTTCAAACATTTTTTAAGCGGATTTAAAATTTACAAATTGCTTCGAAAATTTTAGGTAATAGTCAAATTGTTCCATAAAATATATAAAAAAAATTCAGCGAAATATATTCAGTAGTTTTTTAAATAAAAATTAAAATAATAATTTCACATCTTATATGAAACGATCACGTGACCATGATATGAAACGATCACATGACCCCCTTCAAAATGATATATGGCATCCATCTTGTTTCAAAATCGTGATTTTTTTAAAGTTCTTTTTAATTCATATTGAGTGTTGTATCCGTCCTAAAACTACTTTATTTTTGCTTAAATTATGTGCATCTACATACTAAAACAACACAATGACAATATATTTGAGTTTAAATTCTCATTCAAATTTGATTATTTCTACAACTAAGCCTATTTTTCACCTATGTAAAATGTAAACAGCAAAATATGTAGAATGAGTTGTATTACAATTACTGTATTTCTTTAACACAAAATAATTCAGTCCATGGAGTCTGCATGGCTGATATGAATGAAATATTAATTGATTTTATAAACAGAAGGACGATTTATTTCGATGAAGTTTTAAGCATAAAGTTTATGAATTGTAGCTCCATGGTCTTAATTTTTAAATAAAATAAATTATTATAGTATTGTGATGAATGAAATGAATGAAATCCTGCTTTTATAGAGAGATCCAGGCGTGTTATTTTTCCTATGACGTCATTTGAATTTATTTCAGTTGTTTTCGATGAAGTTTTCAAATATAATAAATTATCGTAGTATTATGATAGTTTTAAAAATATTACCGTGGAATGTATTGCATTTGAGATATTTAAACCAGGCAATTTATATTTCAATGCCGTCATTTGAATGAAGTTCATTTTTTTCAATGAAGGTTTAAGTTTTCAAATATAATAAATCAATGTAGTATTGTGATAAGTTTTAAAATATTACCGAGGAATGTATTGCATTTTCGACTTTTTTAAATAAAATTGCATTGAAGTTGGAAAGGGCTAATCAATGCATAATCAATGCTTTAAGCATGATTGATCTTTCTTGTTCGTAATGATGTTGTTATCAATAAAATATGTCACAGTTGCTACACCAGTGGATCATTTTAAGTATATCTTTACTTTTTCCTCCATTACATAAACTTTTCATTAATTAATAATATAAACACCTTGATTTATCTATCTATTTATCTATCTATCTCTGGGTAATGCTTCGCGAAAATTTTGTTGACGAATTTGACGTGATATTGCCAATTTTTTTTTAAGTGTTGCGAAATTGACGAAAATGTCACCAAATCGATAAAAACGACGGCGAATTGAGGAAAATGACGCCAAATCAATGAAATTACTTGCGTTTAAAAGGGAATAGTATTATAATGATGTATTGATAGCGTTTGTCTGTCAAGTCCAACCATCCCACTTGGCAACAAATTTGGCGACTTTTTAAAATGTCTTCGAATTTATCGAATGTCACCAAATCTATAAAAATGTCGGCAAATCGATAAAAATGTCACCAAATTGATAAAAATGTCGCCAAATTTATAAATATGACACCAAATCAATGAAGTTAGTTCTGTTTTGAACGGGGATAGTATTGTAATGATATTATAGCAGCGTTTATCTGTCAGTTCAACTGTCCCACTTGGCGACAATTTTGGCGAGTTTTTTTAAATGTCTCAAAATTGAACAAAATATCACAAAAATTAACGAATATATCACCAAATAGATGAAAATTTAATATCTTGGAATATAAGAATATATTATAAGAAAAAGCTATTGCTCTATTCGTCCGTCCGTGACGTTTGTCAAAAAATGTGTCCAAGAATTTGGCGGGATGTCGCAAATGCCGCCAAATTGATAAAAATGACACAAAAGGGAAGTTACTATTTTGCAAATTTTGAATTCCGTCATATGACGGGCATACGTTCTAATTTATTTTAATAAAAAATACGGTGAAATCTATAATTTATATTAATTTAACTTAAAAAATAGTAAAAAACGTACATAATTGGAAATGCGCCTAATGTAAATACCCAATCTTGACAAATTGCGCATAAAAACCGATGTTTTCTTCTGATTCTACGTATTTAGCGAAATTCGAAATCCGCATTCTCTTATAAAGATATTTTAAAATCAAAAATAAAAAAATTCTTTAATTTATGAGCATCTTGATCTATGTTTCGATTATCTCTTTCATCGTATATTTAGAAACCGACTTTAAAAATATTGCCCAAATACGAACAATGTTAACGATCTTATTAATATTATTTTATATTAGTATTTACTATGTGTCCTAAATTTTGTTTCTTTATGATGTGATTATATTATAAATCATATATGATTTTCATTTACATGGAAATGTTTAATTTACGGAATATATACAGGGTGATTCCTAAAATCCAGATTCAGCTAAATAATTTCGGAAGAAACACAGCTAAAGCTATGGAAGTTAGATCTTGGTATAGTAAAATAACTATGCCCTATCGGTTAAAAATAACCGCAGCTCCCCCTATGTCAAAATTCGAAACTTAGAATTCCTATCTTGTAAGCCATGAGCAATACGGGAAAAACTAATTAAAAATATTGTAGAGCATCCACGAATTAGTAAAAATGATATATGGTACAAAAGGATCGTATAATTAGAAGGCTGTAAACGCTGACTTTTCGATGCCGATTATTGTCGTTGTCGCAGCAAAAATATCTTGTAAGCTATGAGCAATACGGAGAAAACTAAATTAGAAACTTGTATAGAGCATCCACGAATTAGTAGAAATGATATATGGTACAAAAAGATGGTATAATTAGAAGGCTGTAAATGCTAACTTTTCGGAAGCCGATTGTTGCCATTGTCGCAGCAAAAATATCCTCTTATACTCCATCAATATATCAGCCTCATACTACAGGGAAAAATTTGCATCTGATTAAAAGTTATGTAAATACTGCTGTTGCATTGCGTACTACCAATGTACTCAATTTTTTCATGGCTGAGTATCATAAATCTTATGTTATCCTTACATTCTAATTACACTTTTCCTTCTTAATTACACCATCCTTTTGTACTATATGTCATATTCAACTAATTCGTGAATGCTCTACAAGTTTCTAATTTAGTTTTTCCCGTATTTCTCATAGCTTCCAAGATAGGAGAGCTAAGTTCCAAATTTTGCCACTAGGGGGCGCCACTGCACTTTCCTCTGATAGCGCATGGTTATTTTGCTGACCCAATATCTAACTTTCATTGTGGTAGCTGTGTTTTTTCTAAAATTATTTAACTGAATTAAAACTTCACGAATCACCCTGTATGTAAATGTTATACAGATTATTTTTTCATATATAGGGTAATTATAATTAAAGTTGCGATTTTAAAAAGCTGTAAAATAGGAATCACTGGCCAGAATAACTTGAAATTTAACACGAGTATACGTGAAGCAATGGAATTTTGTTTGGCGAAGGAAAAGAAATACTTCAAAAATGTACAGATAGACGGCGCTGTAGTTTCCAAACACGGGGTGTTGTTAGCCGAAAGAAACCAATAATCAACTAAAGAAAACGATAATTTAATCAACATCACTTAATTTAATAATTGATGGAAACATCATGAAAACATGAAACAAACACCTACGATATACGCAAGAAATGTTGACTATGCTGTCCACCGTGCTCGGCTACGAGTTGGAAGCGCAAAACAGCATGTTCCATAACAGATCGGAGTGTATCAGAGGTGATGCTGTAGATGTGGTGCTTAATACGTGCTTAAGTCAGCTAAGTTCGTCGCTCTTCCTGAGAGCAGTTAACGGACAGTCAGAGTTCTGGTAGAAAAGTTTTACAAGCAAAGCACAATCCTTCAGTGGCAGAGTCATGACAAGGCACTGAATGAGAACTGCATGTGCTTGCTCGTCGTTTTCATTACAATTGTAATGTGCGGTGCTCATGCTCAGTATTAATTAGCATACCTCCAGTTTAGAGGCGTGCTTCTACGCGCGACCTAGCGGTTAATTTTTTCGTTCTTCGTCAAGCAAATTCAAAGTTGAATTCATACATTGCCATTTATCGGTATATTTTCGAAGTAGTTTTTTTTTCGCCAAACACAATTCCATTGCTTCATATACACTCAGGTCAAATTTCAGGTCATTCCGACCAGTAGTTCTTACTTTATAGCGTTTTAAAATCGCAACTTTAATTATAATCCCCCTGTATATGTAAAGCGCAATGACGCTCTATAAATTGCAAATACAAATGATTGGGAAGCTTTGAGAAAGAATAGTTAGTTATAATACTTGTTGTATATCATAAAAGTGTTCACGTACGCAACAAAAAAAATGCTTCTGTATTAAAAAAAAGTACAATAAGATTGTATCTTGTGCTTTTTTTATAATACTTGTTGTATATCATAAAAGTGTTCACGTACGCAACAAAAAAAATGCTTCTGTATTAAAAAAAAGTACAATAAGATTGTATCTTGTGCTTTTTTTATAATACTTGTTGTATATCATAAAAGTGTTCACGTACGCAACAAAAAAAATGCTTCTGTATTAAAAAAAAAGTACAATAAGATTGTATCAGAGTAAAATTTAACAAGACTTTTTCTGACCGTGTCGAGCTTGGACAGGGCGTCCCTCAGGGTTAACTGTCCTCAGTCCAATGCTTTTCTCTCTTTATTTAGCAGGCATAGAGAAATTACCTCCCATTGGGGTGGGAATTGGCTTGTTTGCAGACGACATCATTCTCTGGTGCTCCGGCAACAATTTAATTGAAATGGAGAAGAATCTTAACAACACTCTTTCTGCATTCTCGAACTTTCCTTTGGAATCTAAACTCTTCTTCAACCCTGCCAAGTCCATTGCCACTTTTTTTACCACTAACAAAAGATTATACAATTATCAACCAAAACTAAAAATGGATAATCAGGATCTTGCTTATGAGAAGCATCCTAAATATCTGGGATTTATTTTAGATCCTGAATGGACAAGCAACAAGCACATCGAACATATTGTCTTAAAGGGCAGAAAAAGATTAAATATTCTTAAATACATTGCAGGCAAAGACTGGGGAGCCAATGCTGTCACTCTGAGAAATACATATATGACATTCATTAGGCCCATCTTTGAGTATGGTTTCCCTGTTTATTGCTGTGCCTCAGCCACCAACTTGGATAAATTGGAGAGGGTTCAACTCAGTGCTGCTAGAATTATCACTGGACTGAGGCGTAGCTTCCCTAGAGAAGTAGTTCTCTATGAGGCTAATTTGCAACCTCTTCAAACTAGAAGAAAGACCAACCTTGCCAAATATTTTAACAAACTTGCTAGCTATGGTCAGCATAATAAAACCTCCCTTTACCTGAACAACTGGAGCAACAATCAAAGACTTAAGAAAAACAGTCCTTTTAGTCATGCTGAACATCTGCGCCTGCCTTTTGATGAGATCGAGCCCCACTCCTTAAAATCTTGTCTGAGTCCCTCAGAGGGACTCCCCAGAGTTCATTTCCACTTTGGCTTTTCTACCCCGGTCACCAAGAGGGATTTTATCCCAGCTCATCTTAGACATTTGGCCTTAGAGATCATTAATAAGATCCCTGATAATGCCATTAAAATCTATACGAACGGCAGCAAACTGGAGGACCACGCTGTTAGTGGCATCTACATCGAGAAACCAAGGGATAAATTGTCCATCAGCCTCCGCAACCCCGATTCCCCATCAGTCTTCAAAAGCGAACTAATTGCAGTTGAGCAAGGTCTTGAAGTTGCTCTCAACGAAAACGACTTTGGGGGCCTCTGGATCCTTTCGGACAGCCGCAGCTCTCTTCAGCACCTCCATAATTGGATTGCAGTTGGAGATCAAACTAGTATTTCCATCCTTCTCAAACTCAAGCTCATTTCAGAGTCCCATGATGTTCATTTTCAGTGGATTCCATCCCACGTTGACATTTACGGCAATGAGCTAGCGGCCAAGGAGGGTTGTGGCCACTCTGGTCCTTCCTCTTCGGCCCTTACTTTTTCTGAACATGAATCCATAGTCAATTCTGAAATTTCGAAGGAGTGGAGGGTTCCTCCCAGCCATCACTGGTATGCGGGCAGAGAGCCGGGCTCTTCGTTCGTTCTCAATTGTGACAGAGCCTCTCGAACTGCAATATCCAGATTAGCAAGCGGCCTCACAAAAGGTCTCTCGTTGTTTGAGGGCAGGAAGATTTTTGCAGTCTGCTCTAAATGTCAAGCTCAGCAGGCTTCTCCTGAACACATCCTGGACTGTCTGGGACTTTCCAGAGAGGACATATACTTTTCCCCCCTTCTGGTCCTCGACTTCCTTAGGGTCAACGGTCAAATGGATCTTGTCTGACTTCGTCAGACAGCCGGAGGATAAGCCACAACAACAACGCAATAAGATTGTACAATAGTAAAAGTACAATAATAAAAGAAGTACAAAAAGCTTGTGTGACCTACATTAAAAATTTTAAGTTTGTATCAAAGCTTAGAATCAAATGCATCAAAGAACATAGGTAACACAGTTTCTTTACTGCTTCAGCTCATTAGTATTCAAGAATGTTCTATTGAACTACCTGTTTTGCTATATACTACAATTATGTACACGGATGTACACGTATACTTCTCGTCCAACCACTCAAATGGCGGCTGTAAACCCTACGGTCAGTTGAGTGGTCTAGATGTTCGAAGTATGCTTCTCGTGGCTCTGGGAACACGATTCCTAGTTTTAAGACTAGCTTCACTTAATGGGTTTGATAACTACGGACATAGCCATTGTTGTCTCGTTCTGTCTGAGCCCATTCGTTAAACTTAAAGTCACCTACGGAGCCTGACTGACATTCTTGGTCACAACAAATGTTTGTAAAATTGCTATACATAGCAAATTTTCAAGGATTACCTGTTGTTGTTGAGACCCCGACCGTCCGACCTACCAAAAAGGTGTAAGGTAACAGTTTGGACGACCGGGAAATGCCACCCAATTTAGACTAGAACCCAGTGGTGGCGGCATCCACAGGGACCGTACCTTCCTTCCCCTACCACCAACCTCTCAAAAGGACTTACGGACCCACATATTTAACGTGATCGTGCTCCGCGTAAAGACGGCGGCAGTTTTGGCAGCGGAGTGAATCGAATCCGGGGCTATCGAATGCAATTCCCGCCCGCTAATCACTGGACTACCGCACCCCGTTGAATGCCTGTTGTTGTTGTTGTTGAGACCCAGACCGTCCGACCTACCAAAAAGGTGTAAGGGAACTGTTTGGACGACCGGAAAGTGCCACCCAATTTAGACCGGAACCCAGTGGGGGAGGCATCCACAGGGACCGTACCCTCCTTCCCCTACCACCAACCTCTCGGAAGGACTTACGGACCACATGTTTAACGTGATCGTACTCTACATGAACACGGCGGCAGTTGTGGCAGCGTGCAAATCCAGCGCGCAAACCACCGGGCTACCACGCCCGAAATGTGCCAACAGCACGCGGTGTTCCCAGGTGGTCCCGTTGAATACCTGTTGTTGTTGTTGAGACCCAGACCGTCCGACCTACCAGAAAGGTGTAAGGTAACTGTTTGGACGACCGGGAAGTGCCACCCCATTTAGACCGGAACCCAGTGGGGGAGGCATCCACAGGGACCGTACCCTCCTTCCCCTACCACCAACCTCTCGGAAGGACTTACGGACCCACATGTTTAACGTGATCGTACTCCGCGTGAACACGGCGGCAGTTTTGGCAGCGGCTGGAATCGAACCCGGGCCTACCGAGTGCAACTCCAGCGCGCTAACCAATGGGCTACCGCGCCCCGTTGAATACCTGTGAAATAATTGGATATATCGCACTGAAGGCATTAAGAACTTCGAAACCATGAACATAATAAAAATATATAAAAAACTCGATTTATGTGATACCTTTTTAGATATGATTTTTTAGTCAGGAGTTAAAAAAACAATATAATGTATCAAAAATCAAAAATTGATTCGTGCCCACCATTACGGACGTAAGCGTCCCCCCCCCCCCCCCCCTCCAAAAAAAAATGAAAAAATGCGTATAACCTTAAATTGCAAAACGCTTTCAAGTATGATTTCAGCAGCGAATGCTATGTCTCTACCTTTGCAACCTTGAGGTCAAACCAAATGAATGAATGCTACAATGAATGTTCTCATTGGTCTCCCTTTTGGCACTATGCATTCATCATCAAAAACTGACTGGTGGAACTGTGGAATTCCTATCCTCTTCCATTCGTCAACGCTAATGGAAGCTTTCTAAATGGAAAGCTATTAGTCGTGCTAGCCGTTAGAACATTTTCTGCTGTTCGTAAAGTCGTGGAATGCCCCCTGAAATAGCAAAATGGGTTGGAAATCGTAAATAAATGAACGAGATAAACGAGAAAATGGTATAACTGACAGGCAGAGAAAGCGATCTTTGAAATTGTTGTCCTGCTAATAAATAATTTTATTGATGTAGTTCCTAATAAAGAAAATATAATATTGAACTATGTATTGGAATAGGAATTTTGACATGAAAAGAATTCAATAAAGCGATATATTCTTCTTCTTCGCCCAGACCGTTAGACCCATCCGAAAGTGTAAGTTATCTATTTCGACGGCGGGGATATGTCATTCAATCTAGACCGGAATCCAGTGGGGGCGGCATCCACAGGTGATGTGGGCAACACATGACTTTCCTTATATAATGCAATGAATTTACTACTTTTACAATAAAAAATAGGGGGGTTTTATAGTAGATATTTATATTCTTTTCAAGATATTGAATTTTCGTCAATGAGTCATCATTTTCATTGATCTAGTGTCATTTTTATCCATTTGGCGAGATTTTCGTTAATTTGGCTTAAACAGTCAAAAAGACGTCAAGTTGGCGATATTCAGCCAAATTCGGCGCCAAAATCTCGCCAAGCGTTATGGACGGAGAAATAAGTTATTCTTATAGCGAATAAATAACTATTGGCGTTCAAATACAAACGTATTACTCAAAGTATCTTTTCTCATGAATGAAACGTTCTAGATCCACGAGAATGATGTCACCAAATTTATCGCATGATATTACATATGAAAAGTGAACATGTTTCTCAACAGTTAATATATATTTTTTAATTTATAGGATTTTTTGATTAATTTATTTAAAACATGTGCAATATCTCGAGAACGGTTTATGCTAGCGTTCTAAAATTTATGCCAATCGTTTTCTAAGGAAAAATTACATAGGAAATGTCTATTTGCGTGACTTTATTAAAGGTTTTGATTTTTTGATGATTTTTTTCAAAATTTCACTCGAAAATTTAGGGGGGTTCTGAGCATCCAATTGAGAATAAAACAATAGGCTTCCGGTATTCATGGATTGTGATTTTTGTACCAAATTTTGTTCGAATCGCTTTATTTGTTCGTCAGTTATCGTCTCCACAGGCTCACTGACACACAGACACACACACACACACACACACACATACTTTCACACACACACACACATCACCTCAAAAATGTTTGATTCGTGATCAGGGATGCTTGAAACGTGCTCTCCGTGCTCGAATACGAATTTTCGACCCCGTCACAATACTTTCCTTATACATTATGTTTATAAGAAAAGTAACAATGCAATTAATGTTCAGAGGTAGATTAGTTGGAACTGAATTTTATGACTCATGTAGTGGGAGGGTGTTAGATCACTAGAAATTGGAAATATGACTAGAAATTGAAGTCATATAAAAATATGACTTGAAATAAAAAGTATGAGGTGTTAAACTTGATAAATTGGCTTGTTAGAGGATCTAAAGGAGCGTAAATGAATTGTTTTATGTTAGGGAACACTGTATATTTTTATAGGGAGTCGTATAAAAAAAAGCAATATCGAATAGGAGGGGTGTATGGGTAATATGTGTCTGAGGATATTAGATGCGGATGGGAGGGTCGACGAGATATGTCCGTCGGTTCCTGTTTCCACATGCATGGACGCGTGTACTTGGCAGGCGTAGCGCATTAAGTGCGCGGGCTTTGCTAGTTTAATGTAAAACAAACCGATCTTGAAATATTTTATTTATAGTTACAGAAGACAATGTTGTATTATATTTAATCGATGATTTTATTTATAGTTTTCGATTCTATTGTTGTAACTATGATAATCGAGTTACATTTTAAATTCCGAAATCGTTTATCGGATTTAAACTTCTATTACAACTATTGATTTTTTTTATTAATAGCGGATTTTTAGATGAAAGTGTCTGAAAAAAAAATTAAAATAAGGTAACGTACAGTGATCGGAGATGAAATCTTGTTTAACATACCGCCATTTCCATGTCAATAGATGTCAAAATGTGCGCCATTTTTATGCTTAAATTTGAAACGGTTTCTGATATGCAAAAGTTTTTATTAAGTGTGTGGATGTTACAGTTAGTGACCGCAGCTATTTTGGCTGTGCAAAGCATCTGTGGACATCCCTTGTATTAAATATGATTCATATGAATAGAATAAATTTCACAGTCGAATAATTTTGACGATGCATGCACTATTTGAGAATGTAAGAACGGTCATTTCTGTATCCATTCATTCCGGAAGATTGCAAAGCTATAATTAAATGAATTTCCATTTTACACCCGTCATTATTACATCATTACAATTATATCATTAAGTCTGAAGTCTACAAATGCAAAATATGTAGTGGTATATTACTTTCCCTGCAATACATGGTAATATATAGAGAAAGTATTGGAATCGTGTCGAAAATCGCAAGTCGAGTTTCCGACGGATCTACAGGTTTTAGGACCTCTAGAACACGAAAAATCTATTTTTAGCGTGACGTTTGTGTGCGGGTCTGTGTGCGTGTCTGCGTGTTTCTGCGCGTGTTTTCGTATGTGCAATGTATGTATCCACTCTAACTCAAAACTATTTGACCAAATTTCCTAAAATTTTATAAGATTACCTTGGTGCTGATTTGATTTTGGTATAATTCTGTACAAAAATAACCTGCGTTTTTGCAAAATGGATCGCAAAAATCGCATTTATGAACTCTATCTAAAAAGCTAACAGGCCAAATTTCACAAAATTTGGTAGATAAGTCACTTGTGGGTTACCCTGAGGCTGAATAGATTTTGGTACCATTCGAAAAAAGGAGCCTGCCTTTCTTTACGGAATGACGCTAAAAGATCTTTAAAAACTAAAATAAAATACTACGTATGCTGAAATGTATTAATTAAATGGCATGTTTTCTACGAATTTTTGACGACGAAAGTCATGAGATCAGTTCCATTACTTTAAGATTAACCGTTCTTGAGATATTTTTGTTTTTTCGAATTTTTACTTCGCTGCCTTTGGAAATATGTTCAGTGTAAATTCTGCGTAATTTCAAAAAATCATGCATGTTATTTTGTGTTAATGAACTCCATTTAATAGTTAGAAATAAAGAAACATTTAATTTGAATCTGTAGGGAAAGTCATGTGTTGCTCACATCAGATTTGTTTTATATTTTGTTCTGTAACATTATTTATCTATTCATTTATCTATATATTATTTATTTACGAACATCTAATTCCCATACCTCATTCTATTATTTTCAGACCATTCACGACTTCTGGAACTCAACAAAATGTTCCAACGGCTAGCAGGACTATTAGCTTTCTGTTTGAAGAAGGACCATTATTATTAATAAACGGAATAGGATATAAATTCTGCAGGTCAGGAATTTCGATGATGATGATGATGATGGTGCAAAGTCTCATAGAGAGAATTGATGTTCAGAGGGAACTCTCACTTCAGTTTCCATTCATTCCGGATAAACCGGAAGAGAGTGTTACAAGCGCATCCTCTAGAATCGTAGGTGTATATGCAGGATACAAGAACAAGTCCAAGTTACCGGATAACTGGACTTTATTCACAAGCACAACGTAGACAGGAACAGTACACAGAAAATAACACATAAATGCTCCACTACTTTCACAGAATAGGCGATATTATTACTTTCCTTATATACAATAATGTATAAGGAAAGTACTGTGACGGGGTCAAAAATTCAAATTCGAGTTTTCGACGGGAGTGCACGTTTCAAGCATCCCTGATCACGAATTGAACCTTTTTGAAGTGATGCCTGTGTGTGTGTGAAAGTATGTGTGTGTGTGTGTGTGTGGTCTGTGTTAGTGAGTCTGTGGAGACGATAACTGACGAACGAATGGACGGATTTGAATGAATTTTGGTACAAAAATTACAATCCGTAAACACTGGAAGCCTATTGTTTTTATACGCAATCGAATGTTCAGAATCCCCCTAAATTTTCGAGTAAAATTTTGAAAAAATCAACAAAAAATCAAACCTCTAATAAAGTTACGCAAATAGACATTTCTTATGTATTTTTTCATTAGAAAATGATTGACATAAATTTTAGAACGTTAACACGAACCGTTCTAGAGATATTGCACATTTTTCAAAAAAATTATATAAAATAAAAAAAATATTTCCTATTAAGAAGCATGTTCACTTTTCATATGTAATACCATGCGATAAATTTGTGACATCATTCTCGTGGATCTAGCTCGTTCCATTCACGAGAAAAGATACTTTGAGTAATACTTTTGTATTTGAATGCCAATAGTCATTTATCTGCTGTAAGAATAACTTATTTCTCCGTCCATAACGCTTGGCAAGATTTTGGCGACGAATTTGGTGGGATGTCGCCAACTTGGCGACTTTTTGACTGTTTAAGCCAAATTAGCGAAAATCTCGCCAAATGGATAAATATGACACTAAATCAATGAAAATGATGACTAATTGACGAAAATTCAATATCTTGGAAAGAATATAAATATCTACTATAAAAAAACCCTATTTTTTATTGTAAAAGTAGTAAATTCATTGCATTATATAAGGAAAGTCATGTGTTGCCCACATCAGATTTTTAAAAGATGAATTTGAAGATTAAGAAGGAAGCAAGGCTCCCTGACGCTGGTTCTGTATTTTTAAATTGGAATGACCTCTCCATATGAACTTTTCCATTCCGCTGAATCATGGAGGTTATGTCATCTCTAACTTCATGAACTGAATGCATTTTTCCTTTTAGTCTTGTGACCCTGCAATTGCATATATCTTGTAACAACGCTTTCGACGTGAGATATAGGCGTAAAAGTAGCGAAGAAGACCAAACTTTGAGAGGCTATTACTCCAGATCCGAGGTATAATTCGAAAAACGTGTTTCAGATTTGGATTCAACATGGTCGAATACATGACTTTTTTCAGCCCTTGGGGTTGCATTCGGTGTTCCGATGTACTGGCGCTGCACTTTTAGAGAGGAGATTGAGTTAATTAAGAAAATTTAGGCTATATTTCTGTACATGGCGGTATTAAAACAAATTTTGTGTGTTTAACCGTGCGCGAGTTATATCCGTAAGAAAGTAAGAACAAGAAAATCCACGATTTATGAATTTTTTCAAACAAAATTTAAAGTTTTTGGATTTTTTTCTGCTTAATTTATAGGTCAAGTCCCACGTGGATGTAACCTTTCAAGTTTGCATCTTGAGCAATTTGGAATATGTAATTCATCCGTCAAGTCAGTCAATCAAATGTATGATAGCGATGAAAAAAGTGCATTCATATATTTAATGATTCCTATTATTATAACGAAACAGTTTTCAAAACTATGTCAAAAACTCATGTACTTCTGCATCTAAATATTGATTACAGGTTCTTTCTAATATAAAATAACATAGAAGATAACCAACCATTTTATTCCAGCTTTGCTGTATCATCCGGTCAAACCGGAATGAATGATACTGAAATGAACGTTTTTAATTCTCTACTATACTCTGTATATATTCGTCATCGAAATTATTTTGACTGTGTAAATTATATCCTCTTCCTATCTATCATGTTTGTATAAAAAAAGACAACACTCAATCAGTGTATGTGTAGACCATCGAGGTGAAATGAAGGTCAAAATGTAAGGAAACACGCCAATTTAGCAAAAACTTTAAAACGATATAATAAAGATAACAAAGTTGTTTGGTATAGAAGGTCTTTAATAGTAGCGCCATCTATAACGTACATAAAATGACGTACTTAAGCAATTTCCATTGCCACTAATGAAGGACGTAGTGACGTCCGAAAGCGCTTTGGATTTGTAATCTTATGTACGTTATAGATGATGCTACTATTAAAGACTTTTTTTACCAAACAGCTTGGTTGTCTTTATTATATGGTTTTAAAGTGAAAAAATCTGATGTGTGGGCAGCACATGACTTTCCTTATATAATGCAATGAATTTACTACTTTTACAGAAAACAAATAGGTTTTTCTTATAGTAGATACTAATATTCTTTCCAAGATATTGACTTTTCGACAATTGGTCGTCATTTTCATTGATTTAACGTAATTTTTATCCATTTGGCAAGAATTTGGTTAATTTGCCAACATTTAAAAAACTTGCGAAGTTGGCGACATTCCGCCAAATTCGTCGCCAAAAGCTCGCCAAGCATTATGGACGAAGAAATAAGTTATTCTTACAGCATATAAATAAATATTGGCGTTCAAATACAAAAGTGTTACTCAAAATATCTTTTTTCATGAATAGAACGAGCTAGATCCACGAGAATGATGTCACCCAATTTATCGCATGGTATTACATATGAAAAGTGAACATGTTTCTCAATAGGAAATATATATTTTTTTTTATATGACTTTTTGAAAAAAATTTTGAAAAATATGCAATATCTCGAGAACGGTTCATGTTAGCGTTCTAACATTTATGTCAATCGTTTTCTAATGAAAAATTACATAAGAAATGTCTATTTGCGTACCTTTATTAGTGGTTTCGATTTTTGACGATTTTTTCAAAATTTCATTCGAAAATTTAGGGAAGTTCTGAACATTCGATTGCATATAAAAACAATAGGCTTCCAGTGTTTACGGATTGTGATTTTTGTACCAAATTTGGTTCGAATAGGTCCATTCGTTCGTCAGTTATCGTCTCCAGAGACTCACTGACACACACATACACACACACACACACACACATACTTTCACACACACACACACACGCATACTTTCACATACACACACACACAGACATCACTTCAAAAATGTTTGATTCGTGATCAGGGATGTTTGAAACGTGCTCTCCCGTCGAAAACTCGAATTCGAATTTTCGACCCCGTCACAATACATTCCTTATACATTATGCATATAAGGAAAGTAAAAATAGATAATCATTTTAGTAGATATTTATATTCTTTCCAAGATATTGAATTTTCGTCAATGAGTCGTCATTTTCATTGATTTAGCGTTATTTTTATCCATTTGGCGAGTTTTTCGTTAATTTACCAACATTGGAAAAGTCGCCAAGTTGGCGACATTCCACCAAATTCGTCGCCAAAATCTCGCCAAGCGTTATGGACGGAGAAATAAATTATTCTTACTGCAGATAAATGACTATTGGCGTTCAAATACAAAAGTATTACTCAAAGTATCTTTTTTCATGAATGGAACGAGCTAGATCCACGAGAATGATGTCACCCAATTTATCGCATGGTATTACATATGAAAAGTGAACATGTTTCTCAATAGGAAATATATATATTTTTTATATGATTTTTTGATAATTTTTTTGAAAAGTATGCAATATCTCGAGAACGGTTCATGTTAGCGTTCTAAAATTTATGTCAATCGTTTTCTAATGAAAAATTACATAAGAAATGTCTATTTGTGTAACTTTATTAGTGGTTTTAATTTTTTGACGATTTTTTAAAATTTTCATTCGAAAATTTAGGGGAGTTCTGAACATTCAATTGCATATAAAAACAATAGGCTTCCAGTGCTTACGGATTGTGATTTTTGTATAAAATGTGGTTCTAATCGGTTCATTCGTTCGTCAGTTATCGTCTCCACAGACTCACTGACACACACACACACACACATAGACATACTTTCACACACACACACACACACACACACACACACACACACACTCACACACAGACATCACTTCAAAAATGTTTGATTCGTGATCAGGGATGCTTGAAACGTGCTCTTCCGTCGAAAACTCGAATTCAAATTTTCGACCCCGTCACAATACTTTCCTTATACATTATGTATATAAGGAAAGTAAAAATAGATAATTATTATAGTAGATATTTATATTATTTCCAAGATATTGAATTTTCGTCAATGAGTCGTCATTTTCATTGATTTAGCGTTATTTTTATCCATTTGGCGAGTTTTTCGTTAATTTAGCAGCATCGGAAAAGTCGCCAAGTTGACGACATCTCACCAAATTCGTCACCAAAATCTCGCCAAGCGTTATGGACGGAGACATAAGTTATTCTTACAGCAGATAAATGACTATTTTCGTTCAAATACAAAAGTATTACTCAAAGTATCTTTTTTCATGAATGGAACGAGCTAGATCCACGAGAATGATGTCACAAATTTATCGCATGGTATTACATATGAAAAGTGAACATGTTGATCAATAGAAAATATTTTTTTTTTTATTTTGCATGATTTTTTGATCATTTTTTTGAAAAATGTGCAATATCTTGAGAACGGTTCATGTTAGCGTTTTAAAATTTATTTCAATCGTTTTCTAATTAAAATTACGCAAGAAATGTCTATTTGCGTAACTTTATTAGAGGTTTTGATTCTTTAACGATTTTTTCAAAATTTCACTCAAAAATTTAGGGGGGGTTCTGATCATTCGAGTGCGTATAAAAACAATAGGCTTCCAGTGTTTACGGATTGTAATTTTTGTGCCAAATTTCATTCGAATCGGTCTATTCATTCGTCAGTTATCGTCTCCACAGACTCACTGACACACACAGACATCACTTTAAAAATGTTCGATTCGTGATCAGGGATGCTTGAAACGTGTTTTCCTGTCGAAAACTCGAATTCGAATTTTCGACACCGTCACAATACTTTCCTTATACATTATGCATATAAGGAAAGTAATAAAGCGAAATATTAAGAATTTGCTCTGTTCGTAAATGCCATACTTCATCATCAAATGCCATACTTCATCATACTAGATTAAACTATATAAATGAATTAAAAATATAGTCTACATAGAGTATGGCATTTACGAACAGAGCAAATTCTTAATATTTCGCTTTATTACTTTTCTTATATACATAATGTATAAGGAAAGTATTGTGACGGGGTCAAAAATTCGAATTCGAGTTTTCGACGGGAGAGCACGTTTCAAGCATCCCTGATCACGAATCGAACATTTTTGAAGTATTGTCTGTGTGTGTGTGTGTGTGTGAAAGTATGCGTGTGTGTGTGTGTGTCAGTGAGACTGTGGAGACGATAACTGACGAACGAATGGATCGATTTGAACGAAATTTGGTACAAAAATCACAATCCGTAAACACTGGAAGCCTATTGTTTTTATACGCAATCGAATATTCAGGATCCCCTTAAATTTTCGAATGAAATTTTGAAAAAATCGTCATAAAATCAAAACCACTAGTAAAGTTACGCAAATAGACATTCCTTATGTAATTTTTCATTAGAAAACGATTGACATAAATTTTAGAACGCTAACATGAACCGTTCTTGAGATATTGCATACTTTTCAAAAAAATTATCAAAAAGTCATATAAAAAATATATATATTTCCTATTGAGAAACATGTTCACTTTTCATATGTAATACCATGCGATAAATTGGGTGACATCATTCTCGAGGATCTAGCTCGTTCCATTCATGTAAAAAGATACTTTGAGTAATACTTTTGTATTTGAGCCGCAATAGTCATTTATCTGCTATAAGAATAACTTATATCTCCGTCCATAACGCTTGGCGAGATTTGGCGACGAATTTGGCGGAATGTCGCCAACTTGGCGACTTTTTTAAATGTTGCCAAATTAACGAAAATCTCGCCAAATGGCTAAAAATGACGCTAAATCAATGAAAATGACGACTAATTGACGAAAATTGAATATCTTGGAAAGAATATGATTATCTACTATAAGAATAACCTATTTTTTTGCTGTAAAAGTAGTAAATTCATTAAGGAAAGTCATGTGCTGCCCACATCAGATTCTATATTATTGTATATAAGGAAAGTAATAAAGGGTTTATGTCTCAAGTCGAAGCCGTTACCACAACATGATGCAATTGCACCATCATGAGATTTTAATGCCTGAAGAAACTAAACGAAAAACTGTATCGAACTCATGGAGGTAGAAATAAGACTATCCCTTTACCTCCACAATTTAGCTGAATAGGAAAGTTAATATTGGAGATGCTTCCTCAAATTAAAGAGGCAGAATTTGGATATTTAAACCACGAAGTTAGAGACTTGCTTCCTCCTTCATTTTAAAATTCATATTTTAAACAATGAAATGAATTCAAGATTGATTTATAGATAGATCAGTTTGAACTGAATTGTATAACCCATAAATTAGAGAGATTTAATCCCTTTTACCTCCATGGTATGACCAGTCATTAAAAACTTGATATAAAAAGTTTGAGGCACTAAACTTCGTGTTAAATTCGTTGTTAGTGGGTCTAAAGAAGCGTAGATTAATTGCGTTATGTTAGCGGAGGGTATAGTATATGTGTTTGGGTAGGGTATCATATAATAAATTAAAATCTGATGTGGGTAACACATGACTTTCCTTATATAATGTAATGAATTTACTACTTTTACAGTAAAAAAATAGGTTTTTCTTATAGTAGATACTTATATTCTTTCCAAGATATTGAATTTTGGACGATTAGTCGTCATTTTCATTGATTTAGCGTCATTTTTATCCATTTAGCGAGATTTTCGTTAATTTGGCAACATTTTTTAAAAAGTCGCCAAGTTGGCGACATGTCGCTAAATTTGTCGCCAAAATCTCGCCAAGCATTATGGACGGAGAAATAAGTTATTCTTATAGCAGATAAATGACTATAGGAGTTCAAATAAAAAGTATTATTCAAAGTATCTTTTCTCATGAATGGAACGAGCTAGATCCACGAGAATGATGTCACCCAATTTATCGTTTATCAATATATATTATTGTTTCTCAATAGGAAATATTTTTTTTTTATTTTATATAATTTTTTGATAATTTTATTGAAAAATGTACAATATCTC